>CABHPQ010113793.1:5883-45889 GCA_902168405.1 Peromyscus aztecus
TTCAAAACAAAGTAAATTCAAAAAGGTCAACAAGATTCGGTGGGCTAGAGGAATTGTCCACAGTTCAGATTACAAGGCTCTTCCCACTGTACGCTCAGACAATTACGTGGCATACAACTCTGTCCTGCATAGAGACATATTGATGAGTAAAGTATGGAGTGGAAGGATGATGAAAGTATGAGGTGTTAGGACCTCCCTCTCTTAGAAGTTAGCTCATGTAGAGCCACTATAATGTCATATGACCAAGGAACAATGAAATGCCAGGATTAGACATATAGACAAATTCTATAAGGATATAAATGTGGACATTGATTGTATTATGCCAGAATTTAAATAATAACTACAGCAATTTAAGCCTGAGAATTTTTTCTGGGCACTCTGACCACTAAGAGTTAAAAATACATTGCTTGAGACATGGCAAAATGCCCAGTGTGGTTGAAGATTTTGTTTTGGTCTAGTGTCCTTGAAGCAACCAAAACAACCAGCCTGAGCACAGGCTGTCATATGCCTCTAGATTCTCAAAATTGGGTTATGGGTTTATGAGTAAGAATGATAACTCTGTTTAATTAATGATGTCAAAACTTGAGGGAAAATGATTGGAAATGATAACTCTGTTCTGTCATAGTTTATTAATGATGACTAAATGATGAACAAAAGGAAGTGAAACACATGTCCAAAACCAAAAATGATATGATCTATGTTTTGGAACATCATGAATGTATCCCTGCTAACTAAATTCTGTATAAATAAAAAAACACTCTGGCTGCTAGTCAGTCAGGCTGCAAGATTCTCTTGACCACCATGGCCTGGCTCACTTCCTTCTCCTGCTGACTCCTTACACCCTCTACAGGACCCATCCACCATTGGGAATGGCTCCCAGCACCTAAACAACAAGAAAATAGCCCAGTTCTAAGATTGGCCATAGCAGTAACAGAATTCTCAAAGGAAGAAATACACATGGCTAGTAACACTTAGCTATTAGGGAAATGCAAGTTTAAATCACTTATGATTCCATCTCATCCCTTGAGAATGTAGAATATCAAGGACACAAATGTTAAGTTAACGAATGCCAGGCAGTG
Source organism: Peromyscus aztecus (assembly GCA_902168405.1). Classification (NCBI taxonomy): domain Eukaryota; kingdom Metazoa; phylum Chordata; class Mammalia; order Rodentia; family Cricetidae; genus Peromyscus; species Peromyscus aztecus. Next base: position 6,963 of record CABHPQ010113793.1, read on the forward strand.
GTGCTACTTGCCTTTAATCTCAGCACTCAGGAGGCAGAGGCAGGTGGATCTCTATGAGTTCAAACCAGCTTGGTCTATAGGGAGAGTTCCAGGACAGCCCGGGATATATATAGGAAATGTTGTTTCAGAAAACAAAAAACAAACAAACAAACAAAATGATAACTAATGCTGGAGTGTATGTGGGGACAGAGAAACACTTACACACTATCATGTTAGAGTGCAAATTAGTCCAACAACTGCAGAAATCAATCTGGAGGCTTCTTAAGAACTAGAAATAGAACTACCATATAACCCAGCCATACCACTCCTGGTAATATACTCAAAGAAATATATATATATATATATATATATATATATATACTACTCTGGAGACATTTGCACAACCATGCTTATGGAAGTTCTGTTCACAATAGCTAAGAAATGCAATCAGCCTAGATGACCATCAACAGTTAATTAGATAGTGAATGTTTGCCACGTGTATACCATGAATTTTTTTCAGGTGTGAAGAAAATGGCATTATGTATACAATAGGAAAAACAATGAGGAAGATAACCCAGACCCAGAAAGAAAAACACCACATCTCTTATATGCAGCTTCTATCCTGGAGTATTTAGTTCTGTGGGTTTCACTTGGTGTACCCCTGGAAACCAGAAAACTAGAAGTGGGCAGGGCTTTAGGGAGGAAAGGAGGACAGTAGTGTGTTGGTAAAATGAGGGTAGAGAGGGAGTACTGGGGGCAGAAATATTCAAACAGCAAGAGGGGTGGGGGATGGAGGAGATAAGGGGGTGAGTGGGATGGGTTACTGAAAATGAAGACAGTGTTTAAAAGTCACAATGAAACCTACTATTTGGTAACCCAATATAAAAATCACAAAAGAGTTCAAATGCAAGACACCCTGTGAGCTCACGAACTCTGGACTGACAGCTGGGGAGCCTGCATGGGACCGTACTAGGCCCTCTGAATGTGGTTGACAGTTGCATAGCTTGATCTCTTTTTGAGGTCCCTGGCAGGGGGACCAGTACATGAATTGGCTCTTTAGAGCCCATTCCCTTTGGTAGGATGCCTTCCTCAGCCTTGATGCAGGGGGGAAGGGCGTGGTCCTGCCCCAGACTGGCATGCCAGACTGTGTTGTGTTGACTACACAAGAGGGGCCTTACCCCCTATGAAGAGAGGATGAGGGGTAGGGTGGGGGTAGGGTGGGGGATAGTGGGAGAAGGGGAAGGAGGGAGAACAGTAGTTGGTATGTAAAATGAAAAAAAATTTAAAGAAAAAAAGAAAAAAAAACACCGTATAGACTTGAAATGGGAGGTCTTAGAATTAGTATATTTCAAAACAAAAGCCCAGTTCCAAGTGTAGGATACCTCCATAGGAGCGGTTGGACAGGGAGGCCCTGGATGTCCCCAAGACAATACAGGTGCATTTCATTCTTCTTGGCTCCCCATGAAAACTAATCAATAAGACCTTATTGCTGAAGACACCACACATCTTGGATATGTGATATAGAGAATTCAAGCTGGAACTGAGTTGGAAGCTTCCTTTTGATGCTAAGCGTTTATAGTGTCAAATAATGCTATTCAGGCTGCAGAGGAAGAAAAGGCATCAACAGCCGTCCTGCCAGGCCAGATGGTCCCATGCTGAAATAGTGACACAACTGTGGTAGGAACAACCAGAGATCACTTATTACATTTCAGGCCCAGTCCACAAGATAGAATCCACCCCTAGCACTATAAAGTTAGTAAAACAAGCAAACCCATATCTGTGGAGGTCTTAGTCCCCTGAGAGAAGCTACTATGCTGTTTAGCTAGATGAATGTAGTATGAATGTCCTTCTAAATATCAATGTTTATACTGCAGACAAAGGCTACCTTCAACCTTCATCAGAAAAGCCTCTCTTTGCTGTGAATGGAGGTGAATGCAGACACGTACAGCTGTGCAGGATACTGAGAATAAGGCATGGTTGAGTACTCATCCCTATAAGTAGATATTTATATCACACTCTTAAGGCTCCAGGAGCATTGTGGAAGAGGAAGTGGAAAGAATGTAGAAACAGAAGATATGGAGAAGGGCTGTGAAGTGCTGTCTTCTAAGGATGGCAGGACCATAGCCATCATGAACTCATAGCACCTGCACCTCCTGTCTATGGACCCACAGAAGTAGAGTCTTCCCATCAGTCAACTATTCATGGGGAGGCAGCTCCCAGGGACAGTACCACTTACTGCTGAACTATTGGCAAATAATAGATTATAGGGATAAGGGAGGTATACATTCCATCTGTATGCCTGCTGGTGAGCTCACTAGATTTTACTGGATAGTGCAAAACCCATGGTAACACAGATGGTCCCAGTTAAACTCTGTGGGAAACAAAGCAAAAGTTTATGAATGTGGGGAAGAGATTTGTATTAAAGAAGAGGACCTTCCAGGAGTAGGAGGAAGATAATAATGTGTGTTAGGGTGGAGTTAGTAGAACGTATTGTATGCATGTATAAAATTGTCAACAACAAAATTTATTTACAAATTATATATGGATTTGAGATTGAGTATCTCATGTTGGAGACATCCCTTTGTTTTAAAGCTGAGTTATTATGTGAACTGGAGCCAGATGCTTTGTGCATCTCAAAATCTGTCATTTCAAGGGTACTAGGGGAGGAAATCAGGATACAGGACTGAGAAAAAGAGGCTTAGGGTATGTGGTGATTTGGATGTGATGTGTTCCATGATAATGCTCATGTATTGAAGGATTAGTCCTGCAGCCGTATTCAAAGGTAATTGGTCCTGAGGGCTGTGAATTTATGAATGAAACCATACACTAATGCACTCATCATTGTGTGAGTACTGAGAATGGAAACTCTATGAGTGTACATTGGAAGAAGTAGGGCACTGGAGGGATGTCCTGGAAGAGAACATCTTGCATGGACTTCATTCCTTTTCTTCCTCCCCTCCCCTCCCCTTCCCTCCCTTCCCTTTCTCTCCTCTTCTTCTCTTTCCCTCTTCCTCCTCTTCTCCTCCCTTGTTCTCACTCTAACTCTCTCCCATCTCTGCTTCAGAGCTACCAGGTGAATGGCCTCCTCTCTCACAAGCTCCCCATCACATTAGGAGCAAAGAGATGGAGTCAGCTGCCCCGTACTGAAACTTGGTTCTAAGACCACGAATCAATACAAACCTTTCCATTTTAAGTTATTTTTCTCACATATTTTTTCACAATAGGGAATAGCTGCTGACCTACACAGCATCATAGTTTAAACTGTGTTCAGACCACTTGTTTTGGATCTAGCAAAAGCCACATAACTAATCTGACTATTTCATGGCACCAGAAATTAATGACACTATAACTTTCCCCACTCATTGCTTTTCTTCTGCCTTTGGGTATCCAGACCTAAACTAATTTTACCTGGTTTCAGCAGGGCTTCCCATATGAGATTCTTACGCTTCTTGTCTTGGATTTGCAGCTTAATCTCTGAACCCATATGGCCAGCATAGATCTCAAAGAAGAGCTGTGATTTTCCAGGACTCCGGTAGCACAGCTTTAGTTCCTGAAGAGAGAAAGAATTACTGTGTAAGAGTGAACTACACATCCTGTGAAGGAGGGCTGTCCCCACCCCCATATTTTCTTGATCTTGCACATCACATCAGACACTGGTTATCTTTTGCACTGACGTAACCCATAGCCTTTGAATACACATCTTTACTCAGAAGGTTAAGGACCAAGATGGGACCTAATCATGCTGTTTCTTTTCTCAACACTCTGACAAAAACCTGACAGGAAGCAACTTGAGGAAGGGTTTATGTTGTTCAGTTTGGTGGTGAGAAATGCATGGAACCTGGGACTCCATTCTTGGTGTCAGGAGATTGTGGCAGGGCACATTATATCCCAGATGCTCAGCAAATCATACCATGAGGTAGGGAGCAGGGTATGGCTATAATCTTCAAGGCCTGACACCAATGATCTGTTTCTGATGGCCAGGCCTCACATATTTGTTTCCATAAACTCTCAAAATACTACCACTGTCTGGGGACCAAGTGTTTAAACATTTGCATCTGTAGGAGACGTTTCAGATTCAAATGTTAATATCCACAGATGAGTGAGAGCTCATCCTGAAAGTCCTGCTCACACAACCTAAGCCAGAGCTTGCTCTTTAAGCCATATTTAGATGGACTCTCCTCTGTGCCATATTGACTTTAATTCCTCATTTCTCCAGTCTCAATCTGCATTCCTGTATGATCCCTTAAATTGCTTTCCACCTAACTGTGATGTATTCTTGCTCATCTCAAATCTCAATTGTTTTCTCCCCAATCTCAATTTGCTGCAAAACCTTGTTACCTGCCCCATAGGGTTCCCAAGCCTGGCATCTGACCCTGAAGAGTAGCAAACACCTGGATGCTCACCTTTGGGATGATTTCCAGATTCTTAGAACCAGATAGAATGTAACGGGAGCCAATGTAAAGAGAGTCTACTGGGGGCGGCTTGTTTATTCGAACAAATTGGAATTTCATTTCTTCATCATCAATGGCCTAGGGAGCAGACAGCAATTTGTTTAGATTGTTGGGCCACAACATCTGGTCTGAATACTTTAAGATGATATATAGTACATTTTGGTGGGATCGGCTGGTGACACCTCCTGGCTACCCTATGTTCTGTGATACAGATTGTTGAATTATTGGCTCTTTTCGTGTTCATTTTGGGAGCAGGGTAGCTGCCACAGAAAAAGGGAGCTGGTTACAGATTGAACATGGAGAATTTCCATCCTTCTGATGGGTAGAAAGAGGCTATAGAAGGATGCTTAGGGATTAGTAATTGGGCATCAAAGATATTTGGGGGAGACTCTGGTGGAGGGGGTCATGAGGAGGGCAGAATCACACACACACACACACACACACAAACACACACACACACACACACACACACACACACACACACACACACACACACATTCCCCTTATAGAACTATTAAGAATCCCTCCCAGGGGCTCACTAGCTACATCTCAAGTTTTCTCTCAGCCCACCCTGTCCTCACTTTTGTGGTCCTCAGTGTCACCTTCCGAATGGTGCAGTCATTAGGGACCAGATAAAGGTGAAATGTCACATCCTTGAGATAGAAGTGATAGTAGATCAATGTGATGGGAGTGATTCGGATGAAGCGTCTAAAAAACGGAATCTTTCTCAATAGAAGTCCCACTAGGGAGAAGCTTGGGTTTTCCAGCACTGCATAATGCTGCTCCACCCTGGTTGGAGTTTCTAGGACCATCCCATGTTCTTTAAAGTGGGCCACACGGAACCGGGAGACGTCCACCTCTCGCTCTGTGAAAGAACAGATCCAAATAAGTAGATTTAATACTTCCATTGAGCCATGCTTGGCTGGAAAAATATCACCCTAGGATTTATAATGATTGTGGTGGTTTGAATGAGAATGGCCACCATAGTTGATGGAATTGTTTGGGAAGTATTAGGAGGTATGGCCTTGTTGGAGGAGCTAGAGATTTCAAAAACTTGTGGTGTTTCCAATTTCCTTTCTCTCTCCTCTTTGACAATAAGTAAGCTCTCAGCTGCTCCAGTGCCAAGGTTGCCTGCTTTCTGCCATGCTCCTGCCATAATGGCCATGGACTCACCCTCTGAAGCTGCAAGTGCCAATAAAATCTTTCTTCTACAAGTTGCTTTAGTTATAATTTCTATTTAGTTTGTATTTATGTTTTGATCTTTATGAGAAAAACTATGACCAGAATTTAAGTTTTATTAATTAATGTCCAGTGACAGCACAGCAGAACTATCAACTGTTTCCTCATTATCAATCACCACGCCAGTGAGGGTGAGTGTGAGCTGTTGCCAGTGGTGACTCATGCAGACTGACCCTCACTGGAGGCAGTTTACCCTCGGCCCTGTCTAGCTGATGGGGGAGCATTTACAGTGGAGTGGAGGCTCCTCATGGTCTCATCCACAGATGCTATAAAGAATACAGCCTCAGAGGCTACTGTCAGAAACTTCACAATCAGCAGGTTCTTAGAGGTGCTTCCATTACAGCTTCAGTGTCTTGGGTTTGGCAGTGTCCTCTACATTCTTAGAAGCAGAATATAGATTTACTGCTGTGAAAGAGACCCAGGGTACCTTTGTTCACTGAAGACAAGCTGGATGGATCTCTGGAACAGCTAATGTCAAATGTGAACTTGATGAAATCTAGAATCAACTTGGATACAGGTCTCAGGGAATGATGGGACGAGATTATCTTGATTGGATTAGTTGAGTGTGGAAGACCTATTCACTGTGTGTACCATCATTCTGTGGACTAGGACCCAGGACTGTGTAAAATGGAGAAAGTCACATGAGCATAAGCATTCACTGTTCCCTGCTTGCTCTGTTGACACAAGGTACCAGGTGCCACAAGCTCCATGTTCTCAGACTTCTATGTCATGATGAACTGTCCCTTTGGACTGTGAGGAAAACAAATCCTTTCTCTCTTAAGTTTCTTGTATTTTTGTGAGTTATAAGTAAAACAATTTGGGTAGAAAATTTGTATCAGGATCCATGTTTTTGTTGCAATAAATCTAATCATGTGGTTCTTCAGCTTTGGAACTGTTTTGTGGCTGCAATGTGAAGAGTTTTGTACTTAGGACTAGGAAAGCACTTCCATGCTGAGAGCAGAGCTTATGAGGACATTTGGGTGGAAGCAGAAAGACAAGAATGCTGAGAGAGATGGTAGAGGCCAGTCCATGAGGTTGCAGAGAGTAGCAAGGTTTCCATTGGGAACTGTAAAAGGATCCATTCATCCAACAGTTTTGTCAGGAATCTAGATGTATTGTGTTAATGCCCCGAATATGAGTGATGATGAATTTAAACACAAGGGACTAATTTGGCAGGAGACGTTTCAGGACAGAAAACATCCAGGATGACTGTTGTAGCTGTAGCTGTGTGAGAGAGAGCAGTGTCACTGAGGGGAAGACTGCAGTGCAGGTGACAACAGGAAAGGGGTCCTGAGGGAAAAATCTCACTCTTCACAGACTCATCTTGTGAAGATCCACATTCATTTAAAGGCAGAAAGCCTGAAGTGATGGTGTTCCCTGCTCCACAAATGCAAACACAAATGCAAGGAAGTGTTTCCCATGGTCAGCACATTATACAGCTCTGGCCCAAGGTGACCACATCTCAAACTGTCAACAGAACTTGGCAGTGATGTTCCTATAGTGTTTTTAGACATGAAAGATGCTGGATTGAGGGATCACTGAGTCATGCTTCACAGTTTCAGAAAGCAGCTGAGGCCAGGAAATGTGCCTGAGTCAAAGATCCTCCTAGGAGGTCCTGAGAGCTCATTCTCTGGACCTTTGAAAGTGAAGCCTAAGGTGGAATGGACATCCTAGGATGTTGGAGAAGCCAGAACCACAATTTTTTCTGCTAAATAAAGTTTTAGACCCAGAGTAGAGAGATGGCCTAAGGAGAGGTTGTGTGTGCTTCATGTCGTAGAACTGGAGGGGTGGAGCTACCTATGCCCTTTGGAGTCCAGTGAATGACATCATGAGCTGCATAGCTGGACATGGAGCTGCAGGAGTTGTTTATGCTGATGTAGTTTTTGTCTTGCTGTGGTCTGATCATTCCTTCACTCCTTGATTCTTCCAATTTTGAGTGGCGATGTTTATTCTGTGCCGTTGTATGTTGGAAGTATGTAACTTGTTTTTTTATTTTATAGAAGCTCATATTTAAGACATTGTCTTGAATCTCAGAGAAGAGGTAATCCCATTGGGCTTTTTAAACTGTTGGAATTATTAAGGACTATGGGGACCTTTGAAATTATATTTTGCTTTATGAGACAAAACAGAAACTTTAGAGACATGAGGTAGAAAGTTATGAATTAAAGTGATGTGCTTGGATGTCAAGTTGACACTGGGTGGAATCATGATGTTGAATCTCACTTGCCAACTTGATGGAATCCCTGCTAATGGATGCACCTCTCTGCAATCCACCATTTGCCTGTCCCTTCAGCACTGAGTTTGCTTCCAACTTGGTCCATGACAAATGGTGTTTCTATGTATGTTGTTTAGCAGAGAGCTTTTCTATTTCTCTTAGGTGATTGCTTTGGAATCAATTATCACCATGAAATGAGACAATGAAATTGCTCCTGAATAGAGTGGTACAGCTTAGGATTTCCATCAGTGACATGCCAGCTAATAGTTTTACATGGAATCACACAGTACTAAAATGTACCCTGTGTGACAGTTCTTGGCCTTGACACCCTGGTTTTCCCCAAATCAGCACCAGATCCTCAACTTGCCTATGCCTTGTGCTTTGTTATTTTGACAGAGTCCCAGGAGATGCTGTATCTCTCCAACTTCTCTTCTTCCGAGGGTAAATGATAGTCACGACCTTCCCTGACTTGAGGGGAATGTGAGGTGTTGGAGTTTTCATTGTTAAGACCAGAAATTTCCTGAGGCATCTAAGATGACTTGGTAAGTTTTTCCATTTGTTTTCTCATTTTGGGTTTTTAGATACAGGGATTCACTCTGTGTCTCTAGTTAGAAGTCACAGCACTCTTGCCTAGCCTTAGAACTCTGGGACCACAGGTATGTGCCACCACCTTTCCCCGTGATTATCCTTCCTACACATATTGTCCTTCTATAACCTTTAACGGAATCACATATATTGATTTTCCAACTGTGTAGTTTTCTGATCCGAGAGTGGGAGTAAGAAATAGGAGAGGCGGTGGCCTGCAGGGAAGAGCTTGTGTGGTGACTGGGCAAGTGATCTTGCAGAGACCAGGAGCTCTGTGTGCACCTGCTGGACTGGCCTCATTAGACACACTGGGGAGACATCATCCGGGTAGCAGTGCTCCTGTGTCAGGGTCTCATGTGTTTATGAATGTGACTATTGTTTTTATTTGTTTTGTGAGTTCTTTTCAGCTGAGTCCTGCTTGTTTTCTTCATCTTCATTTGTGTTCATCGTTTGAGCTTGACATTTAATGTGAACATTTTAATCTGATGGGTGCTTTGTTTTCTATTCATGGGCTCTTGTATCAGCTGTAACAGTCTGTAGTTCTTCTTTAGTTTTTATGGCTTCTTCGCCTGTCGAGTTTCCCCTCTTGACCTACTCCTCATCTTCATTGCCATGAACAAACACTGTCTTCCTCTGCTGTGTGCTGGATTCTGCTGGTCTCTATGGTGGGCCTATTGCTGTGCTCCTTGAAGCCGGAGAGGAAGTTCGATCATTAGCCACTTGCACAACACCTGGTTCCTTGTTGGTGTTGCTTTTTCCTTTCTTAAGCAGAGTCTGGCTGTGTAGTCTAGGCTGCACTTGAATTCTAAATTCTCCTGTCTCAGCCTCAGGAGATGTGGGATTACAGACATATAGTAATAGTTTTCTTTATGAGATCTTTCACTGAGAACATTGTATTTATTAAAACATCTTCTTTTTGGTTACATTCTGTGGTTGTGCAGCTTAGTGTTCTTGTGGGATTCCTATCAGTAGGAGTGGGTGTCTCTGATTATTTTCTGTTCTCAGGACCATTTTCCTCTTTCTCTGTTGCCTCATCTACCCTTGAAATGAGGGCTTGTGATTAGTCTTATTGCAACTTGTTATGCTGTCTTTAGTTGATATCACTTTGTCCTTGGCTCTTTTCTGAAGGGAAACAGAGGACCAGTGGATCTGGAGGAGAGGGGAGGAGACGGGTAACAGTGAGGAGTGGAGAGAAGGGAGGCTGAAGTTGGGATGCATTGTATGAGAGAATAATAAATAAAAATAAAAAAATCTTCTGAAGGATTCTTTGGAGATCATGGAGTTTGGGACACTTTATGAGCCCCCCTCTTTTCTTAGGAAATCCCTCTTCTGTCGTGTTCAAATGAATTTGGTGACATCATTTTTCTCTGCCTGCGGCAGGGTAACGGCTTATAGTGTTGGTAGACCCTGGGTACCAAATGATCCTTGTCAGTTTCCTTAGTCTTACTTTGCAACAATCTCTTCAAATTTCTCAGTTTATTCTCACTTCCCTGCTGGGTCCCCAAGGCACATGTTGGGTAAAGAGCACTTAATAATCACCAGCTAACATTGGTACTGAGTAAATATACTTCAGGTAAAACAGAAATAAAATCATAAGGCTGGGAGACATGTGCTTCACAGAAGATACATCAGACAAGAAGGGACGACAAAACACCTCAGTGTCCACCTTTATACCCTGCTGTGCCCTGCTAAGGAAGCCATGAGACCTTTCCTCATCACCATCATTCTATAGTCTGCTATGTGACCTGTCAACACCTCCCTTTACCACCACCCTACTCCTTATGCTTCCCCTGGTTACCTTGGAGATCCACAAAATGAGGGAGGTACACAGCGGCCACAGCTCCCTGCTCAGCCTTGATGTCAAACAGAGGCCCAGCCACCATGTGACTGTGCTGCAAGGGAGTCTTGTCCAGGTGTTGGCTCCAGGAACAGAATCCAATCTTGATGGTCACTGCCCTTGTCACCACAAAGCGGAGTCCTGTGTTGGGACAGTGATAGGAACCAGCCACAGGGAACTGAACTCTAGAAGAGGGAGAGGCAGACACCAGTGAACACCAGCTCTGCACCTCTGCTGGGTGCAGACCCAGTGCAGGGCTTCGGACACAACAGACTTCTTCCAGATGGCTCTGAGTTGTGGTTCCTCTGCTGTCTGTGGATCCCTGACTAAGTCATTTAACCCACAAATCTATTTCCTCATCTATACACAGAGATAACAAGGACAACACCATCTTATGGACCTGTGAGCACTGAGTGATCTATAGAAAACCTACAGGTAACACACACATAGAGCAGTTGGATATGCCTGTGATGATGATGATGAAGGTGATGAAAGAGGTGTGTGTGTGTGTGTGTGTGTGTGTGTGTGTGTTAATTTCTGGGAATCAAGCTAGGACTTTGCACACTAGCCAAAGTCTCTACCACTGAGGTACATTTTCAGTTTTTAAGACTTTAAGTTGCTCAAATAAATATTTAAGGATATTTAAGAGATAAGAGAATCCAAATATAATGAGGGGACTAATGCTGTTTATATAATGAATAAAATAATCTGCAGAAAAACCACAATTCAGATACGGAGCCAAGTTGAGCACAGACTATTTAGATGGAATGAAGGACTCATGTCAGCTCTATTGATGTGGTAATGCTGTGCTGGTCATGGAAGATGAGGTCCTGTCTTAACTATGGGGGAGGCATAGTGAAATGTTTGTGTGTGAAGTCACCTGATGTCCTGCACTCACAATACTGTGACAGTGATGACAAAGAAAGAATGTGAGTAGTTGAAACAAACTTGGAAAAATGGTTGCTGGAGCTCAGTGATTGGACCGAGAAGTTCTTGTGCTTTCCTGTTTTGTAAATGTTTGAAAATTTTATGAAAAAGACCTCTGTTTTTATAACAGTCCAAACTTCTTATTCGAGTCCTTGCCTTGCTTCTTGGATTGGTAAGGTGAGGAGGAGACACAGTAGAGACTAGGTGGGTGATATCTATGGGGATCCCTTGTGGAAAGTGTGTAGGGGAAAGTCGGCCTTTGCTGGGCAGAGCTCACTCACCGGTACAGGTTCCTCTCTCTGTCAACCACCTCAGTAGCCACAGGTCCTGTAGGGCCCCAGAAGTCATCTTCAGTCCCCAGTGGTTCTAGGGGCTTGTCTCTTGGGGAGTCCAGAGGAGATGGATGGAAGGGCTCTGTTGGTATAAATTGTGAGTACCACTCCTCTGGAAGAGGCTAGGAAGTGGTGTCTCCTCAGCCCTCCCTAGTACTGGCCCAAGGCTGACCTCTGTTTTCCAGGTTCGCCCGCCTAGGTTTTACCAGGAAGTGTGTCTACAGACTTTATTGTTTATTGCTGTTCCTGAGTTTACCTTCTATGTATGTATGTATGTATGTATGTATGTATGTATGTATGTATCTATCTATCTATCTATCTATCTGTCTATCTATCTATCTATCTACATACTACATACATACATATGTACACACACACACACACACACACACACAGTGTTTTGTATAGTTTTCTTACAACTGCTTGCCTTCTAAGCAATTCTAACGCCCTAATATCTGCTCCCAACCCAGCTCTTGTGTTTCATTTCCCATTAGTCCAGAAGTGTTGATTTTCCTAACATGACTTCAGTGGGTAGATTATGAAAAGAATCTCAATGAAAAGATGAATGAGCATGGATGGAGGTGAGTCTCAGGCCATAGCAGCTCAGAATGAGACTGTACCAGGGAGTCCTGGTACAGAGCCTGATGCAAGCCAGAGATTGATAGAGGGGCAGCACCAACCACCAAGGCTTGGAGAGAAGGAAGCAGTACTCTGTGTTCTAGTTGTGGAAGATTTTTTAAAGGGGTGAGGCTCTTTGTGGAGAGCCTGTCCTGGTCCATGTCAGAGACAGGGGGATAGAAATGATTTCCAGCACACTTGAGATCATGTCTTCTGTATGTGACAGGGACGTTGCACCCATGAAATCTCAACAATATTGCTGCCTCTATAAGATCTGCACAATGACAACACCAGTTGTAATGCTATGTGGATAGAGGAAACCTCACAAGGTCCCAGCTACTGATAACAGCTGTTAGAGAGGCAGTACTAGAATAAAATCAGTCCTCTTCAGAAAGTACTCCATAATAGGTTATCCAATACCAAATGGTCAGCCTTAAACATATATACATGATCAACTCCAAATGGGGTCATTAGGCTGTATTACTATATACATATACATACATATGTGTATTCACACATATATTTAACAATAATATTTAAGAAGAATTCATGAATTAGAGAGACAGAGAGAGTTTGTAGGTGGGGTCACAGGAAGACAGAGTGGGTAGATAGAGGGGTGGAAATAATCTAAATACAGTACCCATATTCATGTTTAAAATTCTAAAAAACAAAAACAAAAACAAAATAAATTTTAAAAAGAAAGAAATTATGACTTCCCCTTATAGATATCCCTTCATCTAGTATTTATAATGCTCTGAGTCTGAACCCATCACATACCTGCCTGTAGTCTCTGCCACTTAAATGAGTTTGGATTATCATCCATTTCTTCTCCATCTATGTTCTTTGAAGGATCCATCACACGTGGGTTCCTATACACAGACAAGTTCTTTCCCTCAGATGTCAGGAAAAACCAGGGAAATTAGGGTTTTGTACACGATATTCCCATGTAAAATCCAAGTCATTTGAACTTGAACTCATCCCATGCTTTTTTTTCTGGGTTGTATCCCTAAGAATGCCGCCATCCTCCTGGGCGTCCACACCCCAGAACTGGGATCATCTCAACCCCTCTTTTGCTCAAGTTTGAATGTGTATCCCAGTGTTCATACATTAGTAAGTTAATCCCCAAAGTCACAGTGCTTATAGGATGAAGGATAAGACACTATGAGATCATGAGTGCTCTGCTTTAACAAAGGAGTTAAATTCATCATCACAGAAATTCCTGTGGCCTGACAGTACTTGTTCCTAAAGCCACCTTGGCCTCTCACTCTCAGCTGTCCCAATTGCACAGTAGAATGGAACGGGAAGAAGAGCTTATCTGGATGTAGGGTCCATGCCCTTACCTTTAGATGTAGGGTCCATGCCCTTACCCTTCTCTGTATCCAGAACTGCAAGAAATAATCTCAAGTCCTACGTTAAATGCCCAGTGTCAGACATTGAGTTATAGTTCCACAAAACAAACTAATAATCAGTTACCCTGAATGCCAATCACCTAGACAGTGCCTCCCAAAGTCTCTCCTTTCTGTTCTCTACTCTCCCCCTCCACAGATTCCATCCTTGTCCTGGGATGGAGTGATCAGTGTCCTGAACTTCTGCAGCATCCTCTGACAGGTATCCCTGCTTCTGATCTGGTCCCTGCTAGTTCATTTTCTACATAGCAGCTGACCATAAAAAGTGGGTAGAGATGCCCATTCATGGCCGAGGCACTGGAATGCCTCTCATTTCCCCTGGGGAGAAGCAGAAGGTTCTTACTATGTTTCATTGTTCTTTCTGTGGCCCCTGTCCCTCTCCAGGCTCTCCTATGTCACCCTTTCCTGCTCACTGACCTCTAGACCAGTGACTCTCAAATCACTGTGTTAAAATGTCACCTGGACAGCCTGCTAAATCTGAGAGTTCACTAAAGGAAGCTGCCTCACTGGAGATTCTGAGTCAGCAGCGATGGATTAGGGCCCGAGAACCTGCATTTCATCATTCCAGATGATGGTAAGGTAGAGTAGATGGTCTCACACATTGTTTCCTGTCCCTCGGTGGAGCTGCTCTCTCTGTATGAACCTCTTAGAACCTCTATGTCTGCATGGAATTTTCTTCTTCTAGGTTTATCCTTCATTTCCAATCTTTGAGAATTCACCTCAGCTCACTTCAGCTTTGGATGAGATCAGAGAGACCAACACTGTAATAATATGGTTCCCAGGTACAATTATGTGACTGTGGGGGAACAAGTGTCTCCTCCCTGCTGGACTGAGATAGCAAATGTTGGGCCATGTGTGTCTTGCTCACTGATGTGCGCTCAGATCTCAAAACAGTGTATGATGCACAGAAGGTCTGCGGGAATGTCTGTTCGATGAATGACCCTCCTAAGTCTTTAGTACACCCTCCATTCAAGTGTGTCACAGCAGCTAGGAACTTGAGAACAGACAGAATTCATGGTCATGAACTGAAATGTGCCAAAGTGGGAGAACATGGGGCTTCAGCACAGTCTCTGGAGTGGAAGATGACTTTCCTGTCCTGTAGCTTCTCCATCATACAGTGTGTGTGTGTGTGTGTGTGTGTGTGTGTGTGTGTGTGTGTGTGTGTAGTTTGGACAGTGATACACATTGTGTTTTTCTCCCAAGAGTCTTTCTGTCTGTGTCTTTCTCTCCTAGTTTTGGTGACTACTTTCACTCTCTAGTGGTCTGGGTTCACTGCTGGCTACTCTTATCTGCTATTATCACACTTGTTGTGCCAGAGGACTCACCATTAACTCAGCTTTTCATATTATTTTTTCCCAATTGAAGAAATTAAGAAGGCATGTTATAATGATTTTATTTTTTGAACTTAAACAACCATAACACACACACACACACACACACACACACACACACACACACACACACAGACACACACCTTTCTTACTCTGGTCTCTGTGGTTTCCTGGTTTCTGTGTGGATCTGCTTGTTTTTTCCATCACCACAGGACACTTTTCCCATCTCTCAGCTCATCAGAAGCCACATAGGGCCTGGGTTAACCAATAGGAGTTCTGGTTCCACCCCTTACCATATGCTGGAGATGAGCAGCCATGGATTCTTTGCCTCCAGGGTCCTGAGCTCCATCATCACCTGGTCACTGAGAGGGGCCTTGTCCAGTCTGTAAGCACAAAAGGGGGCTGTTTCTTCTGGGATCCACCACAGGATCATGAGGCCTCAAGGTCCAGGATCCTTCCTGGACTCTGTTGTCTGTAGATGGAGCCAGTGAGGAGCCTTATTAAGGCTTATTCCTGATTCAAAACCAGGACAAAGGATGAAGAGTAGCAGGCTGCGTGGAGGGAGATGTGTCCATGACACAGTCTCAATGGGGCTTGGTCAGTGTGCAGGAAGATCTGAATCTAGGATGAGGACATTTGGAACTTTCCAGAGCTAAAACAAGGGTCTTGTCCTTTATACTCCTCCTCCACAGTTCAGTCATTGGAAATAGACTGTCAGGGGAAAAGGAACATGGCCATAGATGAGGGGATTCTGGTTGGCAAAGGGCCACACAGTAGCCATCAGGATTTTCGGTGACTAGAGGTCATGGCCATATCCCCAAAGGGAGTCTGGGCAGCTCTTCAAAGTAAACACATAGTGCTGGGATCATGGGTATTCTCCTTGAGGGAAAGAGCCTTGGTTCTATTCTCACCTCCCTTCCCCTTTCCTTTAGTGCTAAGGAAGGAAGCCTTGTCCTTACACAGCAGCCACAACCTGAGGTGTGCTGGTCCCATTGTGATCCTCAAGTTCCAGGATTTCTGGTGTTAGGGTAGTGACCTTCTCTGGGTTTCCACATCCTCAGTCCATAACCATAGCTATATCATTCCCATCTGCCTATTGTGAGGTACAGATAAGACAGGATGGGGTAGCTTCCTTCACCCATGAGAGGCTGAGCAATGTCACATGCAGCAGACGCCAGCTCTGAACAGGCTCTTCAGTCTGTGAGAAACAGTCATGGCTGAAAGCAGGCTGGGGAACAAAGGTGCCGAGCAGCTGGGCCAGTTTCAGCTCCCAGAGAGGTGGAAAAGAAGACCCTTCACTGCCCAGCTGCTCCTGTGCATTTAAACCAGAGAGCTGGAGAGATGGCTCAGCAGTTAAGAGCACATACTGCTCTTCCAGAGGACTTGAGTTCAATTCCCAGAACCCACATCAGGCAGCTCATATCCACCTGTAACTCCAGTTCTGAGGGATTAGACTCCTCTGATCTCTGAGGGCACCTGCACTCATATATACCAGTGGTTCTTAACCTGTGGGTTGTGACTTGTGTGTGGAGGTGTCTAGTGACCCTCTCACAGAGGTTGCCTATGGACATTGGAAATATCGAATATTTATATTAAAATTTGTAACAGTTGCAAAATTATAGTTATAAAGTAATGAAGAAATAATTTTATGGTTTTGGGTCACCCAAACATGAGGAGCTGTATTAAAGTGTTACAGCATTAGGAAGGTCGAAACCACTGGCATATACATACACAAGATTAACATAATAATAACAATAACAATAACAACAACAACAATAATAGAGTTGAAGCAGAAGGCCTAAGAGAGGGAAGTCCCAGGGCATAGTACTGCTGGATTTCTCCTGTTGGCTGGAAGAACCATAAGACTCTGGATAAAGGGGTTGAGAACCTCTGTGGTTCCCTGAGCCCATGAAGGACACTGGCCAGCAGCCTCTGGGAAGTTCCTCTAGAAACCGGCTGTGGGCTTGTGTTGGGGAGGTGGAGGGACAGGAGAGGGAGAAGCTCAGGGACAGCATGAAGGGGCTGAGTGGAGGACCAGGGTCTCCAGGGCTGTAGTTTGGAGGCTTCTGAGCCTGTGAGAAACTCTAGTGCAGGGGGAATGGCAGCATTTCTGGTACAGGGGACTATCTCAGGCTGCTGTAGTGAAACCTGGTGACTCTCCAGGGCTCCAGCCTCTTTCTGTTCCAGCGCTTTCCCCAACTCTGCCTTTGTCTGGGCCCTGGACTCAGCATGGTCCAACCAAGTCCTATTTCCACTTCAGGACTCAAAAAGCCATCCTGAGCCATTCAATAAAATCTCATCTTTCTCAGCATGACATTCTTACAATACTGTCACCTCCACAGCATTCAGCAGAGATGGCCAATACAGACTCATGTGCTGGTGTTTGATCTATGTCTGTCTCTTTCCACATAGCTTCAGGGGGACAGAGCCATGTGTGTTTGTAATTGTATCCCTAGGGTCTGGGCCAGTGCTTACACATAGAGAGCCTGATAGGAATGCCTGCATGGATTCATGAATGAATAAATGATTGAAGCACTGTCCTGGAGTAAGGCAAACCTGGGAGTCTTTCAGGATATACAGCCTTGCTAAAACATGTGATTCCACTGTGCCCAGATAACTACCTGGTATTGTCTTTGTTTTTACATATGTACATTTTGTGTCATTACAATCCATGAGGTGGGTATGACATTCTATTTGACAGATGAGGAAACTGAGTTTTAGAGAAGTCAGTGACTTGTCCAAGTCCCAGGTTGTTAGTGGCACAGCTGGTCAGGAGCCAGGCTGACTGTGCATTCTCTGTCCCCTGTCTTTTCTATGTCTTGTCATCTAGTAGAGCACCTGTGTCCCTTCCCTTGCCTCCTGTCCAGAGGGAATCTCAGGTTATTACTTACCGCAGGATTCTGAGGTTGCAGGCAGGACTCCTGAGCCCCTCACACAGCAGCCTCACACCACGGTCGCCCAGGTCATTCAGCTGCAGGTCTAGCTCAGCCAGGCTGGAGCTGGCTCTGAGCAGTGAGGCCAGGACTGCACAGTGGCTGAATGTGAGGCCACAGTTGATGAGCCTGCATGGAAGATGCTCATAATCAGCTTCTCCAGGGCTCACTGCTCTTGGGAACTGAACTCAGGTCTCCCTTTGTGAGCCCTGGCTATTGTGCTAACAGTGTTTAGCTCTCTGGATTTCCTTTCCTAGTCTTGGTGGATAATCCATGCTTCATACAGCTGAGCTGCAGGAGCAATGGAGTATAGGTTGGGGACTACTACCCTGCTGTGACTGACCACCACAGAGCTCCACAAGGCCCAAGACAGCTCACTGGTATATTTCAAGAATCATCTGAAGTGAAATTCTCCAGCCATATAATAGAGCATGATCTAACTTGTCATGTAAAATCTTAATAAAGATGGAGTCTACAGAAACGGAGTAGATGGGGGAATGAGAGGAGAGATGAGAGGGGGATCTGTGGTTGGTATGTAAAATGAATACAAATAATAATAATAAAGAAACAGAATAGAAGGCTGTTACAATGGCAGAGAGCAGGAGGAAATGGAGAGATGCCATTCCCTGGGCCTGGAGCTTTCTCCCCATGGGCTTCCCTTCGTCTCTGTGTTCTTCAGCTCTCCTAGTCCCTTTCTCAGGAAGTTTGCTCCACTGAAGACCTCTAGGGCCTGTTGGTAGTGGGATTCCTTGATTCCATGTCAGTCTCTCATGATCCCCCAAAACAGAAACCCATTTGTTTATCATAGGCAATCTGGCATCTGTCTTAGGTATGGTCAAGACAGTTTGACAAATATTTGATGAATACCAATCCTCACCCTAGAGTCAGGTTTTGTATTTTGTCTCCATTCCATCCATTCCTGCATCAGGGAAGAATCGAGGCCAGACTCACCACAATGTCTTTAGATGACATCCAGGGCATCTCAGGGTCCTATAAAGTCTATACAGTGCAAAGCAGCTCATTGGATTTCCACTTAGGTCCAGCTCCTCCAGGCTTCCTGTGAACTCAAGAGTAGAGAAGAGAATCTTCCAACTGGTGTCTGTGATAGGGTTCCACCTAGACCTGAAGGAGAGAGATGGGGGCGGGGAGACAATGAGGGACATAACTTGTGTGTGCATGGTCTTAGGTACACAGTCCCACACAGCAGATTAGGTTTCTATCTGCCTGAGCACCAGGCCTCAATATACCGTCCCCAGGATTCACCAGCTTCTACATGTTCCTTTCCTCCAACATCTGGATCTTCTCCTCTGGGTGATTCCTCATCTACATCCTTATCATAGCATGTCGTGTTCTCATTTTGTGTGTCTGTTTCTAACGATTCTAGGTGTCCCACAGGGTATGAACTTGTAGCTGGCGTCTTTTATTTTTAATCTACAGTATTAAGCCCAAGGCCTGACACAAAGGAGGACCTTGGTAACTCAGACAGTCTTCTTCCTTTTGATGTGACTATAACTGCTTCCCCTGGAACAGAATTCTAGAGTCTCATGAAGGAAAACTGGAAAGGGCAGGTGGAAAGAGATGTGGTGGTATTGTGTTCCCTTAATAAACTTATCTGGGGTCAGAGACGGAACAGCCACAATATTAAACAGAGGTTAGGCAGTGGTAGCACACGCCTTTAATCCTAACATTCCAGGGACAGAAATCCCTCTGGATCTCTGTGAGTTCAAGGCCACATTGGAAACATCCAGGCATGGTGACTCACGCCTTTAATCCCAGAAAGCAAGGCTTTAATCCCAGGGAGTGGTGGTAGAAAGAAGAAAGGTTTATAAGGTCTGAGGACCAGAAACTAGAAGCATTTGGCCTGGTTAAGCATTTTGACCTGGTTAAGCTTTCAGGCTTCTAGCAGCAGTTCAGCTGAGACCCAATTTGGATGAAGACTCAGAGGCCTCCAGTCTGAGGAAACAAGACCAGCTGAGGATCCGGCGAGGTGAGATAGTTGTGGCTCGTTCTGTCTCTCTGATCTTCCAGTGTTCACCCCAATACCTGGCTCAGGTTTGATTTCTATTAATAAGAACTTTTAAGACTCATGCTACAAAGAGAGGTTAGTAGAGATGGCTGAGCATGACTGTGGTGGGATGTTGAGCATGATTATAAACATTACAGATGTGCTGGTTCACATGGTCCCTACATCTCTACAAGAATAGACACACACACACACACACACACACACACACAGAGAGAGAGAGAGAGAGAGAGAGAGAGAGAGAGAGAGAGAGAGAGAGATCAGCTCAGAGTGTTAGTGTATTCCCTTAATGTGAAAAACCAAGCATATGAAGTCAGGAAAATAGTGAGTTCTAAGCCAGCTTAAGTTACAAACTGAAGAGGCTAGGAGCAGCTCCAAGCCTGGCCTGTGAAACGTTCTATCCCAAACACTACAAACAGAACAAAATAACAAACTCAAAAAAAAAAAAAAAAAACACACAACCCCAGAAACACTGATGAAAAGTGGCTACCTTTAACTGTAACAAAAAGTACAGGATATTTCATTCCAATTGTACAAAACCAAAGAAATGTCAAGGAAACCAAATACTAAACTTTGAAGGATGGCTTAAAAGCTTTATTTATTTTTTTACTTTATTTGCACACTTGTATTCCTCTCTGTCTGTGTGCACTCTGTACATACAGAAACCTGAAGAGGATACAATCAGGGTCTTGGATCCTCTGGGACTATTGTTAAAGGTGGTTGTGAGCCATCAGTTGTGAGTGCTGGGAATGGATCCACATTCTCTACAAGACCAGCAAGTGGTCTTAAATATGGAACCACTCTGCCAGATCACAAAAGATGATAGTTTTGGTGCATGGTTAGTATTTGCACTGACTGAAAGTGGAACTTCAGAGTGTATAATTCAAAAAATAAGAGGTGCCATTAGGAGCCCCACACAGAAATTGCTCACCTTGCCATCTTTGATGCCTTAAATCCCTGGGCTGGTCCTTTCCCTTCCCTTGGCTTTGGACAGTCTCCACCTCTGAAGTGTTTCCCTTGTGTGCAATGGCCTCCTGCTTGTCTCCCTGCCTTGTCCGGCTGACATTTCCTCTCAACTTTCCTTCTCTCTAGCAGTTGAAGCCTCTCTTTTTCCCATGGGGTTGTCCCAGGATCCTAAGGCCACTGTCCTTTGCAAGCAAGATGGTGTTCCTGGTTTCTCTTGCTGTGCCTGGCCTGTCTCTGTACCTACTTAGAATTCTTCTGAAGGTCCACATCAGACCACTTCTGCTTGCAACATCAGTTTCAAGATTATCCAAGGTTCACTTGTATATAACTATAGACATTTAGTAACAACCTTAAATGGCTAAGAACAGAAAAATGGCCCAATTGGCCAAGATATGCTCCGGGAATATCATAATGTCATTCAGAATGTTAACTAGAGCTTTAGTAACCAGAGAAGACAGTCTAATTTCATTAAGAATATAACCATGAGTATAAGATACTGTGTGGCTCAGTTATATTGTAGAAAAGTATATAGAAAAAAGATTAAGAGGTATACTCCAATTCTTTACTTCATGCTTTTTACAAAATCTAAGGTCGTGGGATTCCTAACTGTGGTCTTTTGAATGAGATGTGACCAAGAGTCATGGGCATTTGAATGCTTTGTCTTCAGTTGGTGGTAGTATTTAAGAAAGCTTGGGAGGTATGGCTTTGTGCAAGGAAGTATGTTACAGGGGGAAGGATTTAAGTTCCAAAGTATGCCGGCCAAGCCCTGCTCAGCTTATCTGGGGAAAAGCTTCAATGTGTAGGAACAGAAGACTCAAACAAAAAAACATCTCTTCCTCTGAGAATCTCTCCCTTTCTGGTCCACTTGAGTGAGCATTCTCTTCCCTGATACCTGGTGTGTGCCTGACCAATGCAAAAGTCACACCCTATGTAGTTAGCGTACTTGACTGCCTTAGCTCCACTTTTTGACATCCTCATGGAAGCAACTGTATTTTTCCTCCTGTAATTGATTGGTAGGGCCTGCCATGAAATGAGTGCTTAATGAATATTTATGGTGTGAATCATCTAGAGGGGAGAGAGATACATTCTGGTACTGAGTCACCAATACAGCACAGTGGAAGGGGAAGCGTACCTTGCTACTGGGATTGGCAAGAAATTAGGAAGGCTTCAGGCTGAGTGCCAGGGTCAGACTGCCTTCATTGACACAAGCTGGGTAGTGAAAACAGGAATTCTCATACATATGATTTCTGAGGTGATGGGGCAAGACCTCATGGCCAAGGTCACAGTCATAGGAAAGGAGGATGGTGCCTGCAGGAGCTGAATGAGCAGTTTCTCTGAGAGAAAGCATGGTAAGAGAGAGAATCAGTAATTGTGGGCCATTTGAACCTTGCGAATGGCGAAGATAATTTGAATCAGAGAATGTGGCTGATCCTCACTGAGGCATAGGGAGAGATAAAGGCTCATAGCACCAACATATAGTCAGGCACATGAGGCAAATAGAGAAAGGTGGTCAGATTCAGCAGTTAGATGTCACTGGTAACCTGTATCCTGCTGTCCTGGAACCAGCTAAGAGTGCTGCTGGTGCTCAGAACATGTGTGGTCATGGGATCCACAGGGAAGCTGGAGAGAGGACTGTGTCTGGATACTCACAGAACCATCCTGGAGGTCATCAGTGTTTGTCGCTTCTGTCCACCCCCATTCAGCTGCAGTCTCTTCACATCGTGGCAGTACTTAATGCAGAAAGTGACCACCATGAGCTCTACATCTGTCTGGACCACCAGGTGCTTCACATTTGTCTGGAACCCTGGGTGTGTCACATCTGTCGGGTCACACACCTTTTCTTTTTGAAGATTGTGCATCACCTGTGTTAGGAGCTCTTCCTTCTGAATCTCATACAAACAATGAAACAAGCCCAGAGAATAGAGATGCTGGTGCTGGGGCAATGCCCTGGCTTTATCCAGAATTTCCCATAGGGTTTGCAGGGACAAGTGGGTGGTGAAGATCTTCTCCATTTCATTCACACCTTGTTCACTCAAAAGGCCAAAGAGGAAGCGTATGGTGGGTGCCTCAAACAGGTCTTGCCTTCCATACACTTCTATCAGTGTTTCCACAACTCTGTAGTTTTCCATATCACTAGGTTTCTCCTCATTATTCCGCAAGATGCAGGACATTGCTGCAAAGAACTCCTGGAGACACAAGTGGGCAAAGCTGTAGCTCTGAGAGCTGGGCTGCTTTTGAAGGACACCCTTCTTCAGGAAAAGGGCAATGACATCCTCAGAAAACCCTTGCTTCTGAAGATCTCTCTCACTGAACAGGGTCCTTCTTCTGCAGATCCCCTCAGCAGCCAGTGAGCAGAGAACTCTTAGATGGGTTCCCAGGGCATGATTTGGGAGAGTCTGGGAAAGGTATTTCAGGCATAAGGCTGTGGTTGTTTGTGAGGTCAGTGAGAGGTCTCTTTCCTGCTCCATCTGCTGCTTCAGGCAAGTGCAGACCAGCCAGGATACCCAGGGCACCAGACACAGTGTTGAGAGCACTGGGTTTGATTCAACCAAGCTAAAAGCTGTAATTGCTTCTCTTTTCTTTGTGAAATATTTGTTGAAATATTCCTTCCATCCAGACTCAGAGAAACCCAGGACTTCCACCCAACGTGGCTGCCCCAAGGAAGGAATAAATTTCTGGAGAGCTGTGGTCCTAGCTGTGAGTAGCAAGGAAGCCTCAGGAAGCATGGATTTCCTCAGCAAACTGCCCAGCAGTCTGTGCACAGGCTGTGGCTGGCTCCAGTGTAGACAGAACTGAGGTTTCTGCTCCTTCAAGACCCATGCTGGCTCATCTATGCCATCCAGGATGAAGAGCAGCTTCTTGGGCTGAGACAGAATCTTCCTGATGGGAGCTGTGGGCACAGTCTGGTCTTTTGCTATGAGCTCAGCCAGACTCAGCTGTTTGTACTGGGCCAGCTCTCTGCAGCTGAAGTAGAAGACATGCTGGAAACGATTCCTGTATAGCTGGCCTTCTTCCCATGCTCTCCTCACCTGCCTAGCCAGCATTGACTTCCCAATCCCAGCAGCCCCCTCTAATATGACTAGTTGAGACTCTTCCTGGGTATCCGGGTTTGGGTTAAATAAGTCTTGGATCTCAATCAAATGTCCTCTCTCCTCTGCCACACATTGATGGCAGCTTTTCTTGTCCAAAGTCTCCCAGCCTCTTGGGCAAGATTTTTGTAGAAGTAGTAGCTGTGTGAAATTTTGGAGCAAATCCTCTGTTTTCAATGTCTCTATGAGGTAAAGCCCATTGTTTTCTTCAAGGTTCTGATATATTTTTGGAACGGTTCCTAAATAAAGGAGAGAAAGATGGAGCATAAGTGTACACAGCAGACTTGTTTGTTCTTTCATTACTTTCTCTCTTCCTTCTTTTCATCCTTCAACAACTGGATAAGCTTAGGTATCTGTCTAAGCTGTACTACAGACTGCCTGTGGGCACTGAGATATCTGAACAGTGAAGTGCATAGAACTTGAGCTTTAGAGTCGAAGATTCTAGTTCAAGTATTCACTTGACCTATAATAATGCTGTGTGACCTTCATCTACACACCAGATACATATCAATGTCTTACTCTGTGCCAGCCTGCTTTTGGGGCTGTGAATAAAGGGTGAGTTCGCAGACACGGCTATGTCTTTGTTCAGTCTATGCAATGATCCAGTAGCTCCACTGAGGTTTGGCTTTCTCATCTGTAATTTGGGGGCTGTGGTCTATCCCTGTAGGAGGCCATGGGGTGCTGGGAGATTACAGACAGTGGAATCAATGTCTGCTCCTGACAGATCACATTGGCTCCCACCTTTGTAGTCCTGACAACATCATTTTATAAGTCCTGGTATTCTTTGTCTGTTGGGATGGTCTTGGGATGCCTTAGAGTTTATGTTCAGGACATGGACTTGTCCCTGTCCCCAGGACTGGCAATCTCTGGGTTATTTTGTACTGCCTTCCAGATATCATTTGTAACAACAAGTCTTGTTTGTGGCTACTGTTTGGATGCCTTTTGTCCTCTCTGAAACTCATGTAGAAACTCAGTTGCCAGTGTGGCAGTATGGGGAAAAGGGTTTAGTGTGAATGTTTGGAGACATGGAAGCAGGCCCCTCATTAATTGATCAATACTTTTCCTTTAGGGATGGGCAAGCTTTTGGGGGAAGGAGTTCCTTTTCTCTCTTGAAGGTACCTGCTTGCCAGTATAATATTTTTTTTCTTAAGTTGAGCAGTCATAGTCTCTACTTGAACTTCCCATCTCCAGAACTACAATTTAATACACATGTTCTAAACAGACATACAACAAAAAAACAAAAAACCACTGAGTATGATGGTGTAGTCCTGTAATTCATCACTCAGAAGACAGAGGCAGGAGAATCAGGAGCTTAGAGCCAGCTTTTCTATATGGTGAGTTTGGAAACTTCCTGAGCTATAATCATCAATCAGTCCAATCAAGCAATCAGTCAGTCAATCAAACAAACGACAAGAATAACAAAAGTTTCCAGGTCTCTGTTTTCTGTCCTGCCAATGGAAAACACACAAACGCACTTGCTCTTGATGTAACCTGCTCCACTGTTCACCACAGCACACTTCGCTGGCTTCCTCCCTCCTTCCCTACTCCCCCTTCCTCCAGCCAGTGCATCCAAGGAGTCTTCTCTTCAGTTTTGGACCTGACCACAAATTTCATCTCAGCATCTTATTTGGAAGAAAACCAAGATAAGACAGATAGGACAATGCCCCATAGACCAGAATCCAGGTTCATCCCTCAGCACCTGCTCTTTGCCCAAACTACAAGGCAGCTGCCTGTCCTGTCCTGGCCAAGGGGCTGAAGAAAATTTGGAGAGCTCACAGAGTGTAGCATCAATGCACAAAATTAGCCATTGAGAGTTTGGGTTTATGGGCCAACATGCCTCTGAAATCACGATCTATAGATTTGCTGTCATTGACTTCTAAGATCTCCTGAGTGTACCAGGCTGGTCACTCATGTCTCTGGCCAAGGTCTTCCTGGCTCAGGCCATGTCTGCCCCAGGTGCAAAGGAAGGAGTCAGTTCTTCCAAGGCTATGCTCTCCAAGATCTTCCACCTGGAATGTATCTGTTACCATGCACACATCTAAATTTTCTTTAGTTCTGTCACACTTCAAAAGCTCCTGGTGCAGTAAGATGGTTCAGAAGTTAAAGAGCTATCAGCAGAAGCATGTGGACTAGAATTTGGATCCCAGGGCCCCATGCACATGCTGTGTTTGCACTGTGGCCCCTGTCACTTCAGGTTCAGTAAGCTGAGACATGAGATCCCCAGAGCAAGATCGCTAGCTAGACTTGTTCCATTGACAAACTCTAGATGTAGATGATGGGAGATTCTGCCTCAGTGAATAAAGAGAGAGCAACTGAGGAAGATTCTAGACATCAGTTTAGGGTGTCCACATACACACACACAGTGCAACTTCCAACATATGTATGCCCAATATGTGCAAATATGCATACACATATGTATCCACAACATAAACATACACAAAATGAAAAGGCCAATTAAAAATCTACAAAAAATAGATGGTAATGGGAAATATCCTACTAAATGAGATCATCCATGCCTAGAAAGACAAATGCCAAATTTTCTCTGCCATATATGGATTCTTGGCTGATATATTAAGATTTGTATGTTTAATTTGTTTTTTAAAGTTTAAGTTAATTTTTGAGAATTTCCTACATACATACTATATTTACATCATTTCCAGTCTTCTGTAACTTCTCTACCCCTCCAACCACTCCTCTGTCGCCTCTTTCCCATTAAGTTCACTTTTTCTTTTTTATTGATTGATATACAGATACATACATGCATGCATTCATACATACATGCCTGCATGCATGCATACATACATAAATGCATATATACATACATTCTCTCAAGTCCATTTAGTTGCTGCTGTTATATATTTAACTATGACCACTTGGTGTTGGATAACCTATGAGGGACTCATCTCTGGAGAAGACTGAGTCTCTCAGCAGCCATTAATTGCCTGTAGGTTTTCATCTAGAGGTGGGACCATGTGAGACTTATTTGGAGTGTCTCTAGAGATCAAGAAGCTATAATGAGACCAATGGAAGGATAGAGTAAGGGATCTTAACTGGTGTGGGCAGAGGAGAACCCTTGTGATATGAAAATGGGGTTCAAAGTTGAAGTGAGGATAGAGATTGTGTAACAGGGAGGAGGAGTGTGTGGGAATGGGCTAACCAATACTAACAATGTTTGAAAGATCCTATGAGAACACAACACTTTGTAAGCTAATCAAAAATATAACTTAAATAAATGTAGGCTAGTGAGCAATGGGCACACTGTGCTTTCCTCAGAAGACATAAGTTAATAGGAAAACCTCAATGCCAAGTATGGAGTACCTCCCTAAGAGTTACTGGTCAGGGAGGAGGCAGAGACTCCAAAACCAGCAAAACCTGCTGCTGTTGCTCTTGGTGGTCTACCAGAACTCGAGTTAAGACCCTATTGCTGAAGACAAAGTACTTTTGTTACAGGACTTAGAGACTCCAAGTTGGGTCATGAAACTTCTTCCATTCTGGCTAACTTTCATAGTACTAGGTGTTATGAGGCTGATGAGGGAGAGAACCCATCAATGTTATTACCTGGTGGAACCCTCAATGCTTCAATAGTGACCTGCAGGGCAAGACACTCTCACTGGTGCAACAGTTGCAGGAAGGTTATGGTGTAACCAATTGCCTTTTGATTAGATTCGAGGAATTTCTTTCTCCTCTCTCTCTTTATTTTTTTTTTTGAGACAGAATTTCTCTGTGTAATGGACCTGTGTGTCTTGGAACTTACTTTGCAGACCAGGCTGGCCTCAAACTCACAGATAACCACCTCCCTCTGCCTCCTGAGTGCTAGGATTAAAGGTGTGCACTACCACACCCAGCTGATTTGAGGTATTTCTGATTAGATTTGAATTTCCAGGGAGGGAATTCATGCTTGGTACTGTAAATGTGGTCTAAAGTCCATGGCTCAGGAGGTCCTAGATCTTATTGCTGTTGTTTTGCTAAATGGACATATTGTTAATCTGCCTTCTGAATATTTGTTTATTCCCATTGACTAATGTTTCTATCAACCTTTTCCAGAGGAGATTGTCTCTGAAGTGGGTAGCAACTAATGTAGAGACTCATTCAAAATGCTAATTAAGTGTTTGTTGTATGTTTGGCTCTAAGTGGGTTGTCTGAGTGGGGTAGAAAGAATGAAAAAGTTGGAGGACAGGAAGGAGTATGTCCCTGGAGATGTGTTTTTCTAGATGTTACATGGCTGTTGTGCTCATGAATTCACTACAGTTATAGTTGTTTGTAGAAGACTTATGCAATCCCAACTCAAGAAGTTCAGTCATTATTCTATCAGGCAGCACTAATTAGATTGAGAGGTTTAAAAAACAACAACAGCAACAAACAAGCAAATCCACAATGACAACAACAACAACACAAAACAAAAGAAAACAAAATTAAGGGAGAGGAATTGAAAATGGGAGCAGATATGTTGGGAGGATGTCCTAGCAGAGTGAGAAGAGAGGAGTTAGGAGTAGATATGATGAAGCTACAGTATATCAATATATAAACTTTTTAAACAAATAAATAAAACTTACGCTAGATCTGCACTCCCAGACACAGCACCCCTCCACTCTGCTCACTCCACAGCTGATTCCCAGGGATGCTGGTCTCCTTCTCGACCCTCTCCCTCCCCATGGGACCCACCTGATCACCAGGAACATATTAAATTACACTGGTGGTGTGGAGACATAGATATTCTAACTGTATTCTCTGGAGTATTTCCCTCCCAAAATCCTGATAGCCCTTCCCAGGGACCATGACCTCCTCCTAGTACCTCTTCCTTCCTTTGGGACTCACTAGATCACAGACCCTTCTCCAGCTTGAATCCTCTAGCCCAGGCTTATGGTACAGAGACAAAGGTAAGCTACATGTCTTCTGTGTGCTTCTGGCACAGCCACCCAAGCAACTCTCATCGACCCAAGGCTGCTTACACCACATCCATCCTTCATGTTCATCTTGGCACACACATCCTGTGCTTAGGTCCAGCCTGTTGAGTCTGCCTGACCCTTCCCTGACTACTTTTCCCAATCTCCAGACCTGGCCCCAGCACAGGCTGATGAGGTCCTCCTGCACCCTTCCTAACCCCATGTTGAGGCAGGGTGGCACATCCTATGTGTAAACCCAGCCTGTTGTTCTCATATCAGAAACAGAAGCAACAAAAGAAGATCATATGCCCAGGTGTCATTGCAATAACAAGATGAAAAATCAAGACAATGTTTGCCTCCTCTCAATTCAATAGTCCCATAGAAATGTTTTTCAGGGAGAATTACCCAGATGAACCCTAGGACCAAGAATTTAGTTGAACAATCATAAACCTCAAAGAATTAAGAAGTTTAAAGAAGTCAGAAAAAAACTAGATCAATGAACTTAAAGAGAATGAATTCAAAGAGAATAATTGCCTGGGTCTTGTGCAAGAAAACACAAACACAAGGCTGAACGAAACACAAAGATAAAATAGGTTTGGGAAACTGAATTCAACAAAGAGACAGAAATAGTGAAGAGAACTCAAGCTGAACTGAAGATGAAATTGAAAATCTCAAAAACCTGATTAGGAAACATAAAGGTAGGTCTTAGAGGTAGAATGGATCAAGTAGAAGGTAGAATACCAAGACTCAAAGATAAAGTAGAAGAATTAGATCACAGAAGCAGAGAGTATTCAAAAATTTAAAAAATGGATGAACATGTAGGAACTATTGGATATCATGAAAAGACCAAATCTTCTATTTATAGGTACAGAAGAAGGAGAAGATAGTCGATGAATACATTAGATCTTCAACAAGATCATTGAAGAAAACGTCCCTCATTTTAGGAAAGATAAACACACACAGATATAAGAAACACACAGAATAAACAATAGGCAGGACCAGAGAAGAAACTTCCCATGACATATTATAGTTAGTGTGCTGCATGCATAGAACAAAGAGATGGTAGTGAAAGCTAGAAGAGAAAAAAACAAAACAAAACCAACACAAGTCACATATAAAGGCAAATACATCAGAACAATAGCTGATTGTTTCATGGAATCTTGGAAAGCCTGAGGTCCTGGAGCAATGTACTCCATGTTTTAGAGACCATGGATGACAGCCTTGACTCCCTGTTACAGTCAAAGGAAGGGAAAATTTCCATGATACAAGCAGGCTAATAGAATTCATGTCTACCAAGCCAGTTCTGCAGTGAATACTGGAATGAATACTTCTAATGAAGAGAGGAACAAGCAGAGCTAAGAGACGGTGGAAGGAAAACAAATAATCACTGAAACACAAATGTGACTAAGAGCACAAAGGGCAAAGAACAACAAAATTACTACAATCAACACACACACTTTTCAACAGTATCTTTAAATATTAATGGCATATGTTCTCTAATAAAAATGACTAAAAAGGATTAAAAAAATGAAGCCTGGATTGTAAGAGC
This sequence comes from Peromyscus aztecus, assembly GCA_902168405.1. Classification (NCBI taxonomy): domain Eukaryota; kingdom Metazoa; phylum Chordata; class Mammalia; order Rodentia; family Cricetidae; genus Peromyscus; species Peromyscus aztecus. Next base: position 37,326 of record CABHPQ010113793.1, read on the forward strand.
CAGAGGGGTCAAGGACACAATAAGAACATGGCCCACAGTATTAACTAATCAGGGCTCATAGAGGCTCACGGAGACTGAAATGACAATCATGGACCCTGCATGGGTCTGAGTCAGGTGCTCTGCATATATGCTATGGTTCTGTATCTTGATGTTCTTTTCAGATTCCTAGTTGTGAGAGTGGGGGTTGTCTCTGACTCTTTTGCCTGCTCTTGGGACTCTTTTTTTCTTACTGGGTTGCCACACTCAGCTGTGGTATTAGGGTTTGTGCCTAGTCTTATTGTGACTTGTTTTGTCATGTTTGGTTGATAACCCTGGGAGGCCTGTTCTTTTCTGAAGAGAAACAGAGGGGGAGTCAAACTGAGGGAGAGAGGGGGGAGGGAAAACTGCTGTCAGGATTTGTAGTAAATAGACAAATTCATGGAGATGAAGCTACTCATTACTCATATAGTGATTAGGTAAAAAAAAAAATCAAGAAAAAAAAATAAGAAAATTCTGTAACTAAATGAAAATGAAACAAATGAACAAAACCAAAAAAAAAAAAAAACACACACACAACAGAACAAAACCTATGGGATGAGTTAAAAGCAATACTATAAGGGAAATTTATAGGTCCAAGTATCAGAAAGAGCTCAGATAAATGACTTAATGAAGAAACTCAAGAGTTAGAAAAAACAAGAACGAACCTACCAGAAATTGAGGAGATGGCAAAAAATAATAAAAAACAGGAGGCAAAAAATAATAAAAAATAGAAACAGGGAAAACAATACAAAGAACCAATGACTCTAAGAGTCATTTCTTTGAGAAGATAAAGAAGTTTGACAGGCCTTTGGATCAACTAACCAAGAGAAAAGAAAAAGAGAGAGAATCCAACTGAACAGAATCGGAAATGAAAAGGGAAACATTACAACAGTCACCAAAGAAATTTAGAATGGTACAAGAAAATACTACAAAAACCTGTATTCTACTGAGTTGGAAAATCTAAAAGAAATGGACAACATTCCAGATTCATCCACACTCCAAACTTAAACCAAGAAGAGATCAACAAGGTAAACAGGCAAATAACAAACAAGGAGATTGAGACAGTAATAAAAGGCCTTCTGACCAAAATCAGCTAGGCAGAGATGGATTTACAGCAAAATTCTACCAGAAATATCAAACAAGATGTCCAACAGTCCTTCTAAAGTTACTCAAAACAAACAAAAAACCAATCCTCATAGAAACAGGAGCACTTCCAAACTCCTTCTATGAAACCAGCTTTACTCTAATACCTAAACCACACACACACACACACACACACACACACACACACACACACACACACACAGAGAGAGACATTCAACAAATACTTTTAAAAACTACATTCCAAATTCCCTGACAAAGATGCAAAGATCCCTAATAAAATACTTGTAAACCTAATACAATCATATATAAGAAAGACATGCATCATGATCAAGTTGATTTTATACTGAAATGCAGCGGTGACTCAACAAACATACATAAATTAATTAAGATAAGAAATCATATAAATGGTCTTAAAGAAAAAATTACATGATTATCTCAGTAGATACCAAAAAAATACTTTGACATTCTTTCATGAGGAAAGTTGTAGAGAGAACAGGATCAGAGGACCCATACCTCAACATAATGAATGCTCTATAACTAACACACAGCTAACTTTTTCCTAAATAGAGAAAAACATCAAAGTAATTCAATTAAATTCATAGATGAGACAGGACTGTCCACTATTCCCACTCCTTTTCTTCCTTTAAATTTTTTTCATTTTATTTTTTATTCTATGTGTAAAGATGTTTTGCCTGTATGTATTTCTGTGCCCCATGTGTGTGCAGTACCCTTAAAGGTCAGAAGAGGGTGTCAGAGCCTCTCAAACTGAACTTACAGATAGTTGTGAGCTGCCATGAAGGTGCTGGGAATTGAACCCAGGTCTTCTTGAAGAACAGCTGGTGCTCTTAAATGCTGAGCCACCTCTCCATCACCCTCCCCTATTCCCTTTCAATATAGTGCTCAAAGCAGTAGCTGGAGCAATAAGACAAGAGAAGGAAATTAAATGGATATGAATGGGAAAAAGAAGTCAGATTATACATAAGAGATCCCAAAAAGTCCACCAGAAGAATTCCTTAAATCATCACCAATTGCATCAAAGTGGCAGAATAAAAAAATTGACTTAACAAAAATCAGTAGCATTTCTATACACCACCACCAAATACACCGAGAAAGAGACCCTGGGCACTTTCCCATTTACAGTAGCATCAAATAAAATAAAATATTAGGAATAAGCCTAACTAAGGTGTGAAAGACTTCTACAGTTAAAACTTCAAATCCCTGAAGAAACAGATTGAGGAAGACATTAAAAAATGCAAAGGGCTTCCATGATTGTAGATTGGCAGAATATTGTGAAAATGACCATTTTAATAAAGTAATTTACAGATTCATTAAAACCTCAATCAAAATGCTCACAACATTAGTAAATTTAAAAATTTTTCTTTTAAAGAAAGATTTATTTTATTTTATTTTATGTGTTTGAGTGTTTTGCCTGCATGTATGTATGTGTACCATATGTGTGCCTGGTTCCCCATGGGGGTCAAAAGAAGACATTTGACTTGGTACTGGAGTTACAGATGGTTTTGAGCCACTGCATGGATGCTGGGAACTAAACCTAGGTCCTCTGCAAATCAATAAGTGCTCTTAACCACAGAGCATTTCTCCAGCCTCTGCACCCACTACAACATTCTTTTTTTTCAGATAGAATCTCTATATAAAGCTCTGGCTGTCCAGAAACTCACTATGCAGACGAGACTGGCCTTGAACTCTCAGAAATCTGCCTTCCTCTGCCTCCTGAGTACTGGGATTACAGATGTGTGCCACCAAATCCCACTTCAACACAACATTATTCACAGAAATAGGAAAAGAATCCTAAAATTCATATGGAGCCACAAAAGACCCCAGATAGCCAGTGCAGTCCTGAGCTAAACAATGCTGGAGGGATTACCATTCCAGATTTCAAGATTTATTACAGAGCTATAGTGATGAAAGCATTTTGATACCAGCTCAAAAACAGACATGTAGGTCAGTAGAAAAAAGTTGAAGATCCTAACATGAACACACCTAACTACAGCCATCTGATAATTAACAAGGATGCTGAAAATGTACACTGGAAAAAAGACAACACCTTCAACAAGTGGACCTGGCATAACTGGATCCATATGTTTAGAAAAATAAAACTAGACTTCTTTATCATCCTGCATAAAAACCAAATCCAAATGGATCAAAGACATAACTGTGAAACCTGAATACCGAAACTGCTGGAAGAAAACAGGCTACAGGATATAGATGTGGGAAAAGGCATTCTTTTTTTTTCATTTTTCTTTATAAAGAAATTTTCTACTCACTCCACATACTATACACAACCTCCCCTCCTTCCTCCTCCCACCCCCAGCCCTCTTTCCCAAGCCACCCCACAACCCCACATCCCCTAAATTGAGGTCTCCCATGGGGAGTCAGCAGAGCCCAACACACTGAGCCTAGGTAGGTCTAAGCTCCTTCCCACTGCACCAAGACTGTGCAAGGTGTCACACCACAGGCACCGGATTCCAGAAGCCTGCCCATAGACTAGGGACAGATCCCGATCCCCCTGCCTGGGTGCCCCCCAAACAGTTTGAGCCAAACAATCGTCTTCCGTATCCAGAGGGCCTAGTCCAGTCCCATGGGGGCTCCACAGCCACCAGTCCACAGTTCATGGGCTTCCACTAGTGTGGCTGGTCATCTCCCTCCCATCATGATGGAAAGGACATTCTTTTTTGTTTTGGTTTTTCGAGACAGGGTTTCTCTGTGTAGCTTTGTGCCTTTCCTGGAGCTCACTTGGTAGCCCAGGCTGGCCTCGAACTCACAGAGATACGCCTGCCTCTGCCTCCCGAGTGCTGGGATTAAAGGCTTGCGCCACCAACGCCCGATGGAAAGGACATTCTTAATAGGATTTCATTTGCCCAGTAATTAAGTCCAATCACTGATAAATGGGACCTCACAAAACTAAAAAGATTCTGTACATCTAAGAAAACAATACGTTGACTGAACAGGAAGCCCTCAGAGTGGGAGGGAGTTCTTGCCATCTATACATCTGACAGAGGATTAATATACAGAATATATAAAGAACTAAAAAAAAATGGCTCCCACCCTGACACTACATGGAGTGCTAGGACCCAGAGACCTGTGATAGAACTCAATACAACTGGAGAAAATGATATTCTGCTCAAATCATAGATTGAGGACTACCCCAGTTGTCATCAGATGGCTTTCATCCAGTCACTGACTGAGTTCAGGGAATCCTGCTGAAGTGAGGGAAAAAGGAGTGTATGAGCCAGAGTGGTCAAGGACATCACAAGAAAACCCACAGAATCAACTAACCTGGGCTCATAGAAGCCCATAGAGACTGAACCAACAATCAGAGAACCTGCATGGGACTGATTTAGGCCCTTTGTGTATATGTGACAGTGTGTAGCTTTGTCTTCTTGGGAAACTCCTAACAGAGGAAGCAGGGACTGTCTTTGACTATTTTATTGGCTTTTGGATCCCTATTGCTCATGCTGGGTTCCCTTGCCCAGCCTTAATACAAGGGAGGTGCTTAGTCCTACTGAAACTTGATATGCCATGCTTTGTTGATACCCATAGGAGGCCAGTGCCTTTCTGAACAGAAACAGAGGAGTGGATTGGGGGTGAGTGGGAGGGGAGCAGGGGAGGGAGTGGGAGGAAAAGAGGGAGGGGAAACTGCAGTCTAGATGTAAAATAAATAAATAAATTTCATAAAAACAAACAACTAAAAATGTATAGTCAAATTAAAAAATGGGCTATGGCATCCTTACTGCATGATCTGGCTTTTTGGAGCCTAGTGCCTATGGTGAGACACTTTGTGCAGCCTTGATGCAGGGAGGAGAGGCTTGGACCTGTCTCAACTGAATGTACCAGGCTCTGCTGACTCCCCATAGGAGACCTTGCCTTGGAGGAGGTGGGAAGAGGGGGTCGGTTGGGGGTTAAGGCTGGGGGCCAGGAAGAGGCAGGACAGGGGAATCTGTAGTTGGTATGTAAAATGAATAGAAAATATAATAATAATAATAATAATAATAATAATAATAATAATAATAATATAAAGAAAAGCCCAGGCAAGGGTCTTCTGCTTTGAGGACAAAAAAACAAAAACAAAAACACAAAACAAAAAAAATGGGCTATGGATTTGAAGAGAGTTCTCAGAAGAAGTGAAAATAGACAAGGAATATCTTAAAAAGTGTTCATCATCCTTAGCAATTAGGAAAATGCAAACTAAAACAACTTTGTGATTTCATTTTACCACAGTCAAAATGACTCAGATTAAGAAAATAGCCAAAAACAAATGCTGGGGAAGAACCAAGGAAGACAGAACCCTCATTCACTGTTGGTGGGATTGCAAACTGGCCCCCTGCTCTAGAAGTCAGTGTGGAAATTGTAAAAATGAGCTAAAAACTGATCTAGCATCTGATCCAGCTGTACCACTCCTTGGCATATGCTCAAAGGACTGAACATCTTACTCCACAGAAACTTGTTCAGCGTGGTCATAGTCTCTCTATTCATAAAAGCTAGGAAATGGAAACAATGCAAATGCTTCAATTGATGAATGGATAGTGAAAATGTGGTACATATACAAAATACAGTACTATTTATATGTAAAAAATGAAATCATGAATTTGGCAGTTGTGGTGGTTTGAATGTAATTGGCCCCATAATCTCATGAGGAGTGGAAGGTGTGGCTTTGTTGGAATGAGTATGGCCTTGTTGGAGACAGGGTGTAACTATGGGGGTGGGCTTTGAGGTTTCCTATGTTTAGGCTACCACCTAGTGTTTTAGTTGACCTCCTGTTGCCTGCCAGATGTAGGACTCTCAGCTGCCTCTCCAGTACCATGTCTGCCTGAATGCCGCCATGCTCCCAACCATGATGATAATGGACTGAACCTCTGAAACTGTAAGCTAGCTGCCCCAATTGAATGCTTTCCTTATAAGTGTTGCTGTGGTCATGGTGTCTGTTTGCAGCAATGAAAACCCAAACTAAGACAGCAGGTAAATGGAGGTAACTAGAAAGTGTATTAAGTGGCATACCGAGGCCTCATGTTTTCTCTCATTTGTGGTTCTAGTGACAAATCTTCAGACGTCATTATGTACCCTGGAATAACTGCAGAAACCAGGGAAGAAAAAAGGGACCATGGGGTGGGAAGGGGCTCTAGAGAGGGAATAAGAATGATAAGGTTCTACTAAGGGACAAATGGGCAAAATGAAGTGGGGGATCTGTAATTAGGGAGAGGGGAAGGAGGAGAATATAGAAGTAGAGAGAAGAGGGATAAACCACACTAAGGATATTATTAAGGGAAAAATTGCTTTATATGTACTTAAAATTACATATATTACTTCTAAGTGTATGTGTATATATGCATATGTACACAAATATACACACACACATTAATGAACATATTCCAGTTGGGATGATATGCTTCTATAAAAGTCATAGACTATCTAATATAAACTCTAGTAACAGGTATGAGAAACCTTCTTGTGAGTTGTTAATGAAGGAAGTACAAGGGAACCCCAAAACAATAGAGGCTATTGCTGTTTCCCATGGTTGCCTCTTAGAAGTTGAAGGTAAATCCTTATTGCTGAAAACACCTCACACTTTGGACACAGGATTTGGAGGATTCAAGGTATATCTGATCCAGAAGACTTCTTCCTCAGGACCAGCTTTCTCTGTTCTGGAAGGAGCTATGTGAATTGCCAAGAATGGAAAGCAATCAATAGTCCTTCTGTACTGACTAATTTTATGTCAATTCAACATAAGCTCGAATCATCATAGAGCAGGGGGCCTCAATGAGAAAATGCCTCTCTAAGATAGGGATGTGAGCAAGCCTGTGGGACATTTTCTTAATTAGTGCTTGATGGGGAGGGCCCAGCACATGGTGGGTGGCACCATCCCAGGGCTTGTGGTTCTGGGTTGTATAAGAAAGGAGGCTGAGGGGCTGGAGAGATGGCTCAGAGGTTAAGAGCACTGGCTGCTCTTCCAGAGGTCCTGAGTTCAATTCCCAGCAACCACATGGTGGCTCACAACCACCTGTAATGAGATCTGGTGCCCTCTTCTGGCCTGCAGCCATACATGCTGTATACATAATAAATAAATCTTAAAAAAAAAAAAAAAAAAAAAAAGGAAGAAAGGCTGCAAAAAAAAAAAAAAAAAAAAAAAAAAAGAAAGGAGGCTGAGCAAGTCAGTAAGCAGCATTTCTCTGTGACTTCTGCATCAGCCCCTCACACCAGATTCCTGTCTTGCTTGAGTTCCTGTCCTGACTTTCTTTGATGAAGAACTGTGATGTGGAAATGTGAGCTGAATAGCACACTCCCCCAGTTTTCTTTGGTCATGATGTTTCATCACAGCAATAACAACCCTGACTAGGACACCTACACAGCTGTGACACTTATGAACCACAATTGTCAGCATGGCAAGATATCCTTAAAGGTGCAATGGTGGCACTTATATCTTGGTGGTAACCAACAGCTGCCTAATGGGACTTATAGGTCACTCAACAGGAAGGAAATAATGCCTTGTGCTGTAGACCTAGCCAACCACCCATTACTAGTGAGGTTGTGGATCATAGAGGAGATGCTACTGTTGTCACTGTACTAAACCAGTCTAATCCCCAACTGCATTCTAAATACTTGTCCTTATACCCGAAGATAAGTGTAGCTCTTATCCATAATCATGAATCTTCTTTTGAAGCAGATGGAGACCATTACATAAATTCACAGCTGGTTAAAATGTAGAGAATAATTGGCTAGTGATATAAACTGCTCCAATCAATACATTTACAACACAAACCCTACACCTAAAGCTCAGGGAACACTGTAGAAGAGGAGGAAGAAAGGTTGTAAGAGCCAGATAAATGGAAGTCTGAAGTAAGATTGTGTCTGGAGATATGGCAAGGAAGCTGCACCCATGAAATCTCAACTGTATGGCTGCTTAAACAGGACTTGAACAATGACACTAGTTGACATGCCATTGTTGATGGGAATAACTCACAGGGCCCATCGCTAGATGAAGAGCTATGGTCACCTAATGACTGCTGAGAAGGAGCATTAGTCTTTTCCAGAGATAATCTCCCTAATGGTTATCTAGTATTAGGTGGCCTTGAGAAGCCCTATAATCATATACATACAAGCAACATTACATGAACTCAGCAGTTGCATGTAAATATTTATTTGAATATATATAATTATATTGTGACAATAATAATTTAAAAAAGAGGACATAAATTTGAGAGGGAGCAGGGTTGGGCTATAAGAAAAAAGTTATTCTAAAAAATGAGACAGAGAAAAACTTTTTTCTCTAGTTTTGTTTTCCTTAGAAAATTTCCTGATTCAATGCTCCTAATGAGGTTAACTTAAATATTGTTATGATCAGGAGTTAACAAATCCCAACTGAAACACGTATACACACATACACACAAACACACACACACACACACACACACACACACACACACACA
>CABHPQ010113796.1:0-34090 GCA_902168405.1 Peromyscus aztecus
TGTGTGTGTGTCTTGCTGGGAATAGAAGCTAGAGCCATGAGAATGCGAGACAAGTGTACTCCTTAGCTTTTCCCTAAGTCCTGTTACAGATAGTCCTTCATGATAAATTGCTGTCGTAGTATTTCTAGCCACTAGTGACTTGGTTTCCTTTAGACCTTCTCTTTTTGACTAGGTAGATCTTTCATAGCTTTACTGGTTATCAAAAAATTGTTTATCTCTTTTCCTCTCTCAGTCGCCACAGATGGTCATGTGCATCCATTCATCCCTGTTTTATATTATCTTGAGTAAACTCATTTAATATATGGAGAATTTTCACCCTCTTAATTCTAGAAAATTTTAATGTATTTTAATAATAGCATTAGTCATCTTAGGCTCCTATAAATATACCACACACTAATTGGTTTATGAGCAACAAAAATTGATTGCATACAGCTCTGGAGATGGAGCAATATAAGAACAATGTGGCTGGCAGAGTTAGGGTCTTATGTGCTTCTATTTACAGAGAATATTTTCTCACTCTAAACCAATATGGCAAAAGAAACAAAGTGTTTCTTTATAACACAGGATGTAAATATGCTGCACAGTTTGACTGTCTCTCCTATTGTGAAGAGACACCATGGCCAAGGCAACTTATAGAAGAAACAGTTTATCGGAGCTTATAGTTTTAGATGGTGAGTCCATGACCACCATGGGTTGGAAGCATGGCAGCAATCAGGCAGGCATGGCACTGAACTGTAGTTAAGAGCTTGCATCTGGTCCCCTTGAAGGAGGTGGGGTTGGGAAGAGAGAAGAGGAGATGAGAGAGAGAGAGAGAGAGAGAGAGAGAGAGAGAGAGAGAGAGAGAGAGAAGGAAGGAAGGAAGGAAGGAAGGAAGGAAGGAAGGAAGGAAGGAAGGAAGGAAGGAAGGAAGGAAGGAAGGAAGGAAAAAAGGAAAGAAAAAAAGAGGGAAAGAAAGAAGGAAAGAAAGAAAAAAGAAGGAAAGAAAGAAAGAGAGGGGGCATGTTAATTGGGAATGGCTGGGACATTTGAAACCTCAAAGCTCATTCCTAGTAACATACATACTTCATTCAGCAGTGCCATACCTCATAATGCTTCCCAAACTATCCCACCAATTTTGGACCAACCATTCAAAAACAAGAGCATATGGAAGGCATTCTCATTCAAACCATCACATTGATCTTAAAACTTTTACTTTCTTTTACAAGCATTTGGAAAGGCAGGTGTGTACCCACCATCAAGCCTAATTTCTGAGTTTTCTTTTATAGGAATATTAATCCCATTCGTTAGGGCTTTGTCCTTATGACATAAACACTACTTAAAACCCCAGTCTCTGACTATTTATCATTATTTTAGGGATGAGGATTTGAACATGTGAAATTATACTGGGCATAAACATCCAGATGATAGTGTTAAACTATATATTAAATTTTCGTTTATTCACATTAATTGGGAAGGGGTGGTTAAGATTTTGGGGAGAAGTTTATACTAGTTACTATGTTGTTGCATGATTTAATATTTGCTTTTCAAATTACAGTGATATCTTGAGTGAAGAGCTATTGAAGGGTTCCTTTAGTGAGACTTCTTGTTTAGTAGGTATTTTAAAATAAAGATAGAAAACTTGTTGTCTTTAATACATGACACATTCTCTGAAAGCCGGTTTATATTTTCTAAGAAATACTGAACTTACTAATAAAACAAAGAAAACCCAAAGATCTCTCATATTTCTGTTATTCAAATAAAGCATTAATATTTTTGTCTTATTGTGATAGTTTTAAAGAAAATGGCCCCCAAAGGGAGTGGCACTGTTAGGATGTGTGACCATGTTGGAGTAGGTGTGGTCTTGTTGGAGGAAGTGTGTCACTGTGGGGGCTGGCTTTGAGGTCTCTTCTCAACCTTCATCAGTGCAACCGTCAGTTGACTTCCTGTTGCCTGAAAGATGTAGGAGTCTCAGATACTCCACCACTACACCTGCCAGCATGCTGCCATGCTTTCTGTCATGACAATGGACTGAACCTGTGACCTATAAGCGAGCCACTGCAATTAAATGTTTTCTTTGTAAGAGTTGCCATGGTCATTGTGTCTCTTCACAGCGATAGAAAACCTAACTAAGACATTTATTATGTTGAGAAAAAATTTGAGCAGAAGTTGCATTAACATGACATTTTAGACAAAATTAGCAAGAATCACCAGTACAATAATTTAACTAGTCCTATTTTCTGATAAATGAACCATTTAATAATCCAAAGAAAGTATTTCCTCCAGAAATGTAAATGCCTAAGAGGATTAGATGCTTAACCTTTCTGTTTTTTTGACTTAGCCATCAATTTGCATTTTTGACTTAAAAAATGTTAATACATTGAACTTGTTTAAAAGCTAAATCACAGGTAACCAACTATTAAAAACCCGTTTCCACTGTCAGTGTCTGCATAGTGGCAGAACTATAATGCAAATAAGTGGAAACATAAGATTGTGACCTTTAACTAAACAACTACTTCTTGTAATTGCCATGGAACTAATGCATGTGACAGTTAGATTTGACTTCATCATCTATTGGGAAAAAATATAACATACAACGGTGATATTCAGTTAAAATAATAGTTCAATGTGATTATGTTTAATTAAATCACATAAAACAACAAAACTCAATTTAAGCAATATTGAGTACAAAACTAAAACATACAAAGAAGGAACAAAAATAACTTTTGAGAGTAAGATATTCCTGCCCTTGATTTTTGCAAGAAACTCCAATCATTGTCAGCCAAAAGTGTAGGTGTTAATTAATGTGGCAGAAAAAATAAGGCCTTTCTAACACTACTCTGACTAGTTATGTATTTTTATGAGTTCTAAAATTCTTCTCTTTAGTCTCATACTGGTGTCTCAAATTTATAAAATATGTGCAAAAATTACAGAGAAGATACTTGAACTCTTGATTGTAATTTTTTCCTAGTGTCCTTGGGGATTGAATATAGGACTTCATGTATGCTAAACAAATATACTACTATTGATATACCACAGAAACCCTTGGTAGTAATTCTTATAAAGTGTTTATTTCATTGAGTTGTTGTCTCCAAAATGTATATATTCTTATTTTATTTATTGTAGTTTAAAACAATTCGTTATATGAGCATAAAAATAGGATTACCCTGGTAACACTGAGGTTCAGAGGAACTATAATAGAATAATTTATTAGGTCAACGATATTTTAGAGGTACCTTTTGTTATCTGTGTAGGTAAGCAGGTGCCTCTTGCTCATTTTAACTTTTATATGTGTGAGAATTTTAGGTGGAGATAAGGGTTATATATTTTTTCCGCCTTTTCCAAATCTTTACTGGTAAGGTACTATAATGAATATACAAGACACTGATGATTTCATGTCTGCCAATCTTTTGTATATATAGTTAGATGCTATAAATACCAATTCATAATGGTAGCACCAGGAGCATCCCTGAATCTTCATGAATATTCTCATACACTGAAAATGGCATGGATTATGTCTGAGGAAAACCGTTTCTTAAACCACTTTTCAGTGATAAAACTTACCATACACCACTGTCCCTTTTCTTCCCTGCTATATCTCCAGGAGAAGCAAATGAGACATTTCTAAGAATACTTACAGAAGCACACTATCATAGCCATCAACTGAAAACTCCTAAAGATGCATCAATAGTAGAAGAAATAGGTAGTATGGTCAGAATAACATGTTAAAATTGAATGAACTGTCATTACAGACATTAATAATATTAATGAATCTCATAGACATAGTATTGTGTGAATGAAGCCAAACACAAATAAATTTCAAAAGTAGTAAAATTAACAAGTAGTATTAAAAATTGTTAGAAATTACCCTTCCTTGGAAGAGAAGTGATTGGAAGGATCCATTGGAAATGATTCTAAGTTGTTAATATAGTAATATTCTATTTATCTGTTTCTGGGTTATTAGTTAATGCTCAATTTATACATATATACATATATATGTATATATATAAAAGAAATTTCAATCTTTGAAAATTTTGAGGTTGAATACAATGGACCGAACTTGTGATTATTTTTGTTGTGTTAGTTTCCTAGTGTTGTAACAAATCAACACAAATTGGACAACATGAAATAACTGCAATTTATTCTGTGTCATAGATTAAGGCAAGAAGTCTGAAATTAATATGTTTTGTAGGTTTCTTTTATTATAGAAGCTCCAGGTGAATCTGTTTGATTCCTATCCTTTGATAATAACTTCTGGTGTCTCTCAGTTGTCTTGGTGTTCATGGACTAACAGACACTAGCCAATCACTGCTTCCTTTTTCACATGATTTATCCTTTTGTGTTTCTTCTCTTCTGTCTTTGATAAGGACACTAACTTTTAAACTCAGGGCCCACAAAGATAGTTGAGATTCTTCTGTCTAACTTCATAGCACTTTTTTTCTCAATAGAGCCACAGTCACAGGTTCCCAGGTAACATACTTTATTTAGGTTGGGTACCATTAAATTCACTACTGGGCTCATTCTTCAAAGTCAACATGAGTCATAGTAATAGAAACACAACAATATTATATAAATAATACTATGAGAATATTATAAAATAGACAAATGATAGCTTCAAGATTTTTGAAATACAGAAAGTAAATATTTTTGATATAGTCAAGTGCATTAAACAAATTTGGTTGTAAATACAAACCCCAAGAAATTGCAGGATTTGAAGAAAATAGGTGCTTCTGCATCTATAGATAAAGAATGGGACTGAAAATAGTAATAATTAGTCAAAAGATCAAAGTGAACAAGAGAGGTATACAGGAGGGTTTGGAAGAAGAAAATGTAATGATTAAATGATATAATTATAATTTCAAAAAAAATTTAAAATCCAAAAAATATATAAAAGAAATCAAAGAGCCAAATCATAATTTCCATCTTGAACATTCAGGTAGTGTAAACACCCTATAATAAGGCAGGAAGAAAATACAAATACAGCATTATTTAAAAAAGGAAAACACATGGATAAATAAAAGAAGAATTGATGGGTCTCTACAACTGTAGACACAAAGAATTAATGAAAGAGGGATGAGCCATTGTACATAAACAAATAATTATGAACCAGTCTGTAGTTTAAATTGTGCACATTCAAACAGCCACCACGTTTTGCTCATGTGCTTTTTCACTAGCCCTTGAGTTAATGATGTATACTACTCAGGAGACTGGAAGATTATTCTCTGGAGAAAACTCCCAAGCTCAAGAAGAAATGTGTGCTTTTTGGCATCTATGGTGTTGGTGATGCAGTAATGGTCTTCCCAACTGAAGACACTGGTACTTTCCTACCACACACACTAAAATCCATCTGGAAATTATCCTATCTAATTTAAAGATTTCTTCAGCTTCATGATATTTCACTTAAACATGATGTGAAAGATAAAGAAATTTTTAAGAAGCTAACATAAAGAGAACAATAAGGAAACAAAGACTACACATAAAAATAGAAGCTTCAAAAAATAATGACTGTTCTTTGTTGTACCCAGAGTCCTCCAAAGACCACAAAGATACCAAATCTGATGCAAAAGCAAAGAGTCTTTTTATTGTTTCAAGTTAACTTGGGCCTCACTGTCCTTCTGATGCAGCAGCAGAACAGGAGAGACCTTGATTAGCAATCAAGCAGGGTTTTTATAATGGTTAGGGTAGGGGATCTGGGGGAATACCAACTCTATATAGTTAGAAGCTCAGGATTGGTGCTTACTTCAGGTTAGAGATGCTTAGTTTGAACTGATTGGAGAGTTGCAGATGCAAAGAAATTGCTATATCCTCCAGGAGTTTATGTCATCACGTCTATATCATCATCAGACCCATTTCATCTGATAGTTAGACAACCCATTTTTATCTGCAGGAAACTCATTCCCTCTGACAGCTATGGTATACAATCAATAACAGCAGAAAACATCCCACAGGACATATTTAGTGCTTTGTTTATTACACCAGTTATGTTATACCATATCCTTTAGGTTATGGCAGGAAATGTAGATGAACGGTCTTGTTAAATAAGAAACACAGAGCCAATGCAGAGATGAAAGCCCAAGAGGTCAGAGTTAAAAACCTTACCCTTCACTGCTGCTGTTGTCCTCTCCAGCAAGAGACCTACTTCCTGTCTGTTTGTCTTTTTTATAGAGTTTCTTTTCTGCCTTCTCATTGGTTGTAAAGCCAACCACATGACCTCCTAGTCACTGCCTGTCTGTACAGACCTCCAGGTCTTCTATGGTTGGTATTGAGATTAAAGGCATGTGTCTCCATGCTGGCTGTATCCTTGAATACACAGAGATCCTCCTAGCTCTGCCTCCCAAGAGCTGGGATTAAAGGTGTGCACCACCACCGCCCAGCTTCTGCTATGGCTTGCTATTAGCTCTGACCCCCAGGCAACTTTATTTATTAACGTACAAATAAAATCACATTTCAGTACAATTAAAATATCACCATAGCAGGAAATGTCTGGTGTACAGCTTCTAATTGTCTGGGTCTGGAGGTGAAGGGGCAGCACATCCTCTGGTGGGTTTTTTTTAAAGAACAATTTGTCCAAAGGCCTGCTGCCCCCTGTCTGACCCTTCTCTAAGATGGCTGCAACCCTGGCATCCTCTCATTCTTGAGCAAATTCAAAACTGTTTTATGACATATTGTCTAAAAATGAATATTCACAAAGTTAATAAGAACACTAGAGAGATTAAAATACTGTGGTAATTTAAGTGAGAATAACCCCCATAAACTTTTATGTTTGAATACTTGGTCCCAAGTCAGTGAACTGTTAGGAAAAATAAGTATGGCATTGCTGGAGGAGGTGTGTCACTGAGGGTGGACAATTTGAGGCTTCAAAAGCCCAAGTCATTCCCAGGTAGTTCTCTCGCTGTCTCCTGATTGTGAACCAAGATATAGCTCTCAGCTACTGCTCCAGAACCAGGCCTGTCTGCCTGCTGCCATGTTCTCCACCATGATGGTTGTGGACCTACGCTCTGAAAATGTAAGCACCTATATCTCTTTCTTCTATAAGTTACCTTGCTCATTCTGTCTTACTACAACAATAAAACTATAACCAAGATAAATACCATACCACATATCTCAGAGAAGCTAGAACAAATTATCAAAGGAATTATAATTTGTTTCAAAAGAAAATCAATTTAGCAGTTCTAGTTGAAAGGAATTTATAAGGTATGAAAAATAGAGAAATATAGGTAAGAAATTTTCAAATTAGCAATACAAAGAATTCTCCTTAATTGATTAGTGTATTTTTTTATATTTTTAGGATTCAAAAACTGATTGCCAAAGTAAATTATGGTGACACATATTGATTAATATTTTCCAGAATTTTTAAATTAAGGGTAAAGATTCTAAAAGCTAAAAGCTTTCTAAAATGAAGTAGAAGAGCAAATGAAAATGTTATGTAAGTCAGAATAGCATTAATATCTTCAAAAGGAACACTTCAGAAATGTCAAATATCAGTTTGTAAAGGAAATATATTTTTTCTACTTATAACACTATATGCACTCAAATTAACAATCAGTTTGTATGCAAGAGAAAAGTTCCCAAAAATATATCTATGAAGTTTGTGTTCACATCAACGTCCTGGTAACCTTGATAAGTAAACTGACAAGAAAGCACTCAGAACCAGAAAGCAGGATCACATTGTTTTTTTAAAGTAACTAAAGAGAAAATGCATAGAGAGGAACATAGAAGTAATAAAGACAATAGAAAGCTGAATGAGTAAAACACTTTTCAGAGAAGAACTTGTAAAAAATGATACACAAATAAGAATGATGCTCTCAGAAAACCAAGCCCTTCAGTCTCTGAAACACTTGAAGTAGTCCTGGCTTTTAAAGAATTCTTTGCTCGTTAAGCCCTTTCTCCATACACATTGTCATTCACTAGTCCTTGAAACACCAAATTTAAAATGAAATAGCATAGATCACAAATTCAGTCATAAATACTGAAAACTAAAATTAAACCACATTATAATGTTGAGCTCATACAGAAAATGTATTTATTTTAAATCATACATATATTTGGGAGATAAACAGAATGGGAAATTTCATTTCCACTTGATAGTATGAAAAAAATGATGTTTAATATTGCCAATTTGGAATGGAGGATCTGATTATAGGTTAAGAAGCTTTGTTCTCATAGTAATGTTTTAATTCTTTAAAAATTGTTCTAAAGAAATATGGCCAACTTTTAAGTTGATATATCTCAACTTGAGGAGATTAATTTATTAAATGTTATCTTTTTTATGTTTGATTATTCTTGTTTCCTGAAAATACTCCACATGCACAAAATGTTTTTGTGCCTCTCCTGTGCTCCTGCATCACTGTAGCCCTGCTGTAATGGTTATGCTAATCTGCTTGAGGTTTAAAAAAATACTCATTGAAAGAAGTGTCATATTCCCTTTTGTATTTCTGCCTAATACTGGACCAGATATCTAGTGCATAGTAAGCACCGAATATGAATTTATTGAGCTCATTCAAAAGAACAGGATTCTTACACAGAAACACTTCTGTGGTGGTTTGAATGAGAAATGTTCCCCCATAGGCTCATGCATCTACACACAGGGTCCCCTGTCAGTGGAGTGCTTGTGGGGGTTATGGAACTCTTGGGATGGGATCCTTGCTGGAGGAAATGGGTCACTAGGGGTGGGACTTTGACAGTTATAGACTTGCCCCACTTCCAGTTGGTTATCTCTGCTTCTTTTATGTGGTTGACATATGATCTCTCATTTTTCTGCTCTGGATGCCTGTTGTCATGCCGTCCCTGCCATTTATGGGCCCTTCTGAAGAAACGCTTCCTCCATTTGCCTTTGGTCATAGTATTTTATCACAGCAATAACAAGTAAATAATACACACTTGCCTCTTTTAAGGGAAATTTAGAGAAATGTTAAATTTTACATTTTCTATGCTTTTGTTTTCACCATGAACCCATACAATATGCTTTTGGAATTCATCTTTCCTAAAAATGAAATGATAGTGCTTTATGTTTGCATAGTCTTTGTATATTGAAGATGTTCCAGACTCTAATTAGCAAACCAAATCTAGTCTAGCTTGCTGGTCAAAGGTCCCTCTTTCAATTTACACACTCATAAATATTTATTCTTTGTGCTAATGCTGAGTTCTAGACTGTTGAATGAACTATGGCATTTTTCTGTAATTCTGTTGTGTTGTGTTGGCTCGATTTGCTTCTCTAGTAATGTTATCTTCTGCCTGTCAACAGCAATTAACATTTTTTTGAATATCTAGTGTGTCCATAGCAGAATTTCCATTACCTTCTGCTCATTTAGAGTCTGGTTAAGCAAGCTTCAAGACAATATGCCATTTGTTTAGAGGTTGCTTGTTTGTGTGTGTGTGTGTGTGTGTGTGTGTGTGTGTGTGTGTGTATGTGTTTCATGTTTCTGGCTTCAGTTGTTCCACTCTCATAAATAAAACATATGCTATTATTTTTGCAGCTATCAGTTCGTTTTTTCAGTTGAACAATGACCAACTCACAAATTAATCCTTTTGCCAATTCATATGGTGGCTATACAGGCACATGCATGAGTTTACTTGGCCCTAGTATGAATTTACTATGCTGTGGTATCTTCTATCAAATGAATTGTTAGGAAGGTATGATATCAGATCTACTTGTTCATACATATACAAAGTGCAAAATTGGAGCTTGGAGGCTAACTTTTGAAAAAAAATGTCTCTTTTATCTATTCTCTATATGAAAAGGATGATTATATCCATAAAAATTAAATGCAGTTCTTAATAATAGTTTTCAGTTTTTAAGAATCTTTTTGAATGTTCACAATATTCTCTGCTTTTTCAGACATTAGGCAGACATACTTACCTACAAATGGTGGACAAAACTGCTACCTGACATTTATTTGAGACAATAAAATGTGCTTTCTTTTCTTTTTTTTAAATTATTGGGGTGTGTGTGTGTGTGTGTGTGTGTGTGTGTGTGTGTGTGTGTTAATGCCTCAGCATGCATGTGGAGTTCATAAGATAACTTCCTGGAGGTGATACTCTCCTTCCTCCTGGGTTCAACGGATCAAATTCATGTTCTCAAATTTGAGTAACAAACTCTTTAGCCACTGAGCATATTTTGTTAGTTCCTGATTGCTGGACTCTGCACATTGTGATAGGCTTCACAAATAGGTCTCCTAAGTGTTGCTTTCAGGTATATTTTCAAACACACAACAGAAGTGCTGATGATCACACCAACCTTTCAGAATTTATTTTTTTAGAAATTATCATGGGTTGTAGTACACAATCCCTTCATGGTTTTGAAACTTTTGTAGTTAGAAAGGGCAGGAACAACATTGGGTAACACTTGCCGATTTGGCAGCATGAAGCAGGTTGCATGTACTTGCTGATGAGCAGAAAACCAAATTGATTTTATTCATATTCGCCCCACCATCATGTTAGCCTGACTGTTTAGCTACTTGTTCTTGTTGTCAAAGCCGTCCCTTAAAGACAATTCAACAAGCTAACATTTAAGTACTTTATTCCCAAATTATATGCTTTTCATCAGAGGTGGCCAGGGTTTGGAAGCAAGAGCCACATTGCAAGTGTCTAGTATTTTGTGGGCTTGCATGAACACACTGCTAGACGTCCAGGTAGCAGAAAGATTTTTGGAAATCCTGCTCTGCCCCTGGTGTCTTTTCAGCCCTCTCTTGATCTCTAGTCCAGCTGTTCAATGAGGATAAATGAAGCTGATGAGGCATCAGTGTGGCTACAGCTGGTGCAATGGAGGTTGGCTTTGTGCTACCCGATAGCACAGGCATTATTTTTACTCATGTGGATTGCTGCCTTGCTGTGCATTTCAACTGTTGTCGGAAAGATTGATTCTTGGATTTTTTTTTAAAAAAAATGATAAGTACCAGCTACTTGGGATATTTACCCAGGGGCATCGCAGCTGCCTCGCATTGCAGTGTGGCAGCTGAGCAGTAATAGCTGCTATTTCTCTCATTTGTATGTATCTTTGTCAGCATTTGAGTGGAGGGAAGTTCAAGCCCAGACTGGGGCCCTTACTCCCCAGTGATCTCATCCAGTAGCTTTAAATATTCTCTGCAATGCTAATGACTCCCAAATTTATATCTCTGGTCCTGATGTCATTGCTGCATCCCCAACTCATATATCCGGCTGCTTACTAAATAGTTTTGTTTTAATGTCTATGAGATATATCCAGTTTAACATGCACAAAACCAAACTCCTGATCTGTCCAGCCATATGCACCTCTGATTACTAACCAGCCATCTTCCCATTACAATAAATGGCAACTTACTTACTGTGATTGATCCAGCCCAAGCTTTATAGTTATCCTTAAATACTCCTTTACCTTGTATCCCACATTTCAAGGACTTTACCTGGAAAACACATTTACTACCTAGGTGCCTTTCTATCCAAATACAAACTATGTCTCAACTCTTGTCTCCTAACTCGCCAACTTGCTTCTCTTATCCCAACACTATACTTTCTCTCAGCAACTGTAGCACCAACCCCACAGTAAATCCTAGCATAAATTATGTCATGTTGTCTTCTCTTCATAAGTTATTCTAGACTTTCAATCACAAAGTCCACACCAAACCTCAAATGTCATGTGCGATCCATGTCCCTGAAATGTTTCTGACTTTTCTTCCTCATGATTTCCTTAGTTCATGCCCTTAACTCATCTACCTTCATATACAGTGACCTTTATGTTACTTGTCAAATATTCCAGTCATAGCCGTGTCCCACTTAAGTACCTTTGAACTTGCTTTTCTCTTTGCACAGAATTCTCTTCACTCAAGTGTGTACATAGCTGTGTTTGGCAACTCCTTTATGTTTCCATGCCAATGCCCTATTATTGGTAAACTCTCTAATCATCAGACTTTGTACAATGCATTGCTGCTCTTAAGTCTCTTACATTGCTGTGTTTTCCTAATGGCTCCTACAATACCCTTCTGTCATTACTTCTCCTGCTTGCAGGCTTTCTTCTTTTGACTATCAGTTCTCCAGTACTGAGGAGAATGCATTGTGCACAGAAGTCTCTAATAAACATTTGTGAGAAGTATAAACATTTCCTTGATTCTTCTTTCCACCACTTCTATAATTGTGCTTAGGATACCTGATTTTTTTTTGTTTTCATAATCTCTCTGTAATATCTTTAGTTCTGAGGTTGAAGAGCCTCTGAAAATCCTCTCAGTGTATCTCTAACTTGAGCAGTCATGATTCCTCCTATTGAAATGCAGGTCTTGCTCCAGTTTACATTCTTTGGATGGCCTCCCAACAAACGCATTAATGCTAATAATACCCTGCAAACACCCTTTGCTTTCCCTCAAGTCCCAGATAACTCCAATACCTGCAGTTCATATGCCTCTCCCAAACAATCCCCCTTTCCTAATCAGTGAAATTATTTTTGTTCTTTAGAAGGAAATCTCACTATAGAGCTTTAAATGGCCAGGAACTTGCTAAGCAAATGAAGATGACCTCAATCAACAGAGATCCACCTGCCTCTGCCTCCCAATGGTGGGATTAAAGGAGTGAGCTACCATGCTCATTCTCAGAAGTAGTATTCTTTTATCTTACATTGTCAGTGAGTTTTCTGGTATTTTCAAAATAGGAACCATGAAACTCAATATTAGTGTTTGCTGTAATACTCTGAAAAGGCCTTGCCTGTGCTACTTACCCATAACATCTATTACTTTGGGTTTCAGCCTTTTTCGTATCTCCTTTATGTTGAATTATCTGTCATTTTAATTAAAAATACAAATCTGATTAACAATTGATTTTCAGGAGGATAGGCTGGTAAACATTGATGATGGCATTGTATTGGATTTCAATGAAGTCACAGCTTCATGTGTGACATGCATTGGCACACAATTGTACTCCAAAAAATTTTTCAAATATGCTAAGATATTATTTTCACTCTAAGCTCTCAAGGGCAGCCAGAGCCCTGAGGCTAATCACTTCTGATGACAAGATTGTTCAACCCAAGGTGTCCTACAAGAACTGTAATTTACAGTGTGTACCATGGCAAATATTAAGAATAACTCTGGTTAAGCACTACTATATAGTACTTAATCTGTAGTCATAGAAATATGTGATTATAATGAGTTGGTTTTTGTTTCTGTTTTTTATTGTAGCCAGTTTGGCTGAGCCTAATAACATGCTATGTGACCTACTAGGAACCAAAGACTTAAAATAAGCACAACTAAGCAACTTATCAAGCTCATCAAATATTAATTTGAAGTGTTAACAACTCATATTGGGACCAGCAGGCAAGAATTAAATTAAATTGATAGGCCACTAACTGGAGAATAAAATCATCAAAGGAAACCTCATCTTCTAATGTGGCTGCTATGGTTGGATACCAGCCGGCTGATTCTACCTGGGTTCACTTGCCCTTCTGTTGTCTTCTTTGTGTTTGATGATATGGCAAATAATAGTGCTGTTGCCTGAAAGTGACTTCAAAGTCCCACCTGCAGGCCTTACTTTATGGAGTACAGGTTAATCTGGCAGCTGTACTTTTCCTCTAATAGAGCCTGGAGCCATCTAGTAATTTCCCATTGGGTCCCACAGAGTACGTGTTGTTTACTGCCCACATCTCTGTCTTCGAGGATCTGACAATCTGGGATGAGGCCAGTGTTCTGTGTTTAGCAATGCTGTCATGCTACGTTAGTCTTTATGGAATTAGCTTTTGCTTACAGCCATTGTTTTTGAAGCATTGTTTAATCCAGGTAAGAGCATTATGTAGACTAAAGATTTGTGAGTCAAAATTTATAACCTAATGTCACCTTACAAGAGAAAAAGCATGTTAGACAAGTTATTGCTCATGCATCAATTAATCCTGAGGGAAAATAAGTGTTTAGCCTCTACCTCATAAGTCTTATGTTTGTTAATTCTCTTAATAAAAAGTTTGTGTTGATGCCTATTCACTCATATTTCTCAAGATGTGTGATCAAGTGTGTACCATTGCCTCATTAACCTTTGTCCATGGCCTCTGTTCAGCTCAGTTGATTTATTATGCTGTTGCTTTTTTTCTATAATGACCCTCCCCACCTTTTTTCTCAAGATAATTTAGCCTGAATTCTGAAGAAATTAAAATCCCAGACACTAATATTATTGTTCTCTGTTCTTTTGAAGCACATTCTGTGGTCTAGGTATAATACCACTTACTGTTATTTGGAATATCAGTCAAACTTTGGGGCAAGCCTTCAGGGCATGATTTTCAAGAGATATATTTTACAGTTCTCTTCTAACTGAGGAAACTAGAATTCTAGCAGGTGACTAAACTTGCCTAAACCAATTCTATAATGAAGGTAAGCTAAGAGTAGAACCTAGGGATTCCTAACCTTAAAGTCTTTGTTCCTTCCAAAATAAATTATCAACCTTCTGTCCACTTCGTATAGCTTTGGAGATACCTTGTTTAACCTACTGGGCTCCAACTCTTGGCGCCTTTCTATTGTCATCTTACTTCTTATCTATTATGTTAATGTCATGAAATCTCTAAAAAACAGATTTGTGTCTTTTTACAATGTCAGACTTTATTGAATAACAATAAGTTCGCAAAGTATAATAGTTTTAATTGTAGTAATTTGTCAGATAATTTTGGTATCTGAGGCTAATGCAGATTATGTGATATTCCAAACTTAATTACTAATATCAACCCTCATATCACAGAGTGCATAGTAAATGTATGTGTCTCTGTGTGTGTTTCTTTGTGTGGTTTACAGAATGAATACAAGTTAAAGACGCTATAATGGAGTTCAAGAGATTTCAAAACTGAGTTGTTAGAAATGCATATGTAGTCTATATTGATAAAATAATAAACCCAAAGCTGTCTTCATGGAAGAAGCTGATGCTGAGGCCGTGGAAGAGTCGGGGTTGAGCACTAAGGTGCAGAGATGAAATCAGCTTCCCGATAAAAGAGTAGTACCTGGTTGAGGCAAGAATAGCAGGCTAGGTCAAGATGGGTGAACAAGTAGAAGGGTAAGATGAGTCATCAGCAGGGGATCAAGTCAAGCACAAGCACCAAAGACAATTTTGGTCTAGTGGTCCTTAAAACACACCACACACACACACACACACACACACACACACACACACACACACACACACACTGGATATCAGATGAAAAGTTGGCGATGGGGTTTTGTCATTGTAGTAATAGGTGCCCACCACTATGGGGTCTAGGTGAGAGAGTTATACCTTGTTCAGTTGGCTATGTCTGATAAGTTAGGGGGCATGGTTTTCCTGATATGATTTTAATATGCTCATATACTTCTACAGTCTTAATTTATACTAATAACATTATAGGGTGGCACTCTTTGTCAGTTTACCCAGGAGTGCAAACATCCTCCATCATCATAATGCAGGTGTTTATTAACTAGAGTTTTTCAGGGCAAAGCACAGCCTGAAAGGGCATTGTTTTACACAATCAGTGGTAACTCAGACTAGGGCACATGCATAATACTTAACTTTTCCTAAGGAGACACAAAGGATTGTCTGTTCACCCAAGATAAGCAACAAAGACAGACAAGTAAGATTTCATCAAAATCCAATTTGCTGGGACCAATGAGTTTATTCAGCTCTTTTACAAAGCATGAGTGAGGGATTACCTATAGTAGAGTGGGTAGCTCCAAAGCAGCCTAGTCCCATCCCACCATAGTTAATGTCTTCATGGAAACAAAATGCACTTTCAATTAACCTTTTCTTCTTATTTAATCTAACATCTCACAGGACCACTTACAACTAAGGGAAGGAGTTATAGATAGCTGGAATCCCAGGTAAGGTTCTCATGACCCTGCCTAGGGAGTGTCAATAACTATTATTACTATTGCTAGACCTGGCTACCCTATATTTTTTTCTGTTCTAGTTGACAGAACTACCAGAGGCTAACTCCAAGATGGCATCATGTTAGGAGCTGGAAATCTTTAATATAACATTATCTTATGGGATGTGTTTATACCAGCAGAAAAACTACTTCTTTGTTAACTATGTTAGAGAGTATATAGAGTGGATGGGGAAAGCTACATGTCTTGTATGACTCCGATTCATGAAATTTTCTTACAAAGTCCTATCACCTGTAGTTTCTAATCTAGCACTGAAAATTCATACTTCCCCAGAAGTAAGTGGGTCACCTTATGAGATGACGCCTTTCATTTGTTGTTGAATTTTTATTTATATCCATTCAAGCAGAGTATAAATTATTTGTGCATATATCATATTGGTACTCATTTCACCATTTCCTGTTGTATCAGCATAACTGATATGCTAATCAACAGTAGATTTTTTTGAAATTTTGATTGAATGAGTTATCTTTACCATACAAGTAGACAAACAAATGAAACAGAAAAATGGAGATTTTCCCCCAGAAATCAGTAAACTAACCTAATGTCCTGAAATCACTAACTGAATATACTTATATCAGGTTATAAGTCAATTAATAAATAGTGAAGATATGTTTCTATTATTTTTTCAAAAGTTCTTAATAGTAACTTTTCTGGACTTCTAGACTAGATTTTAAAAGAAAAACTTCACAGAAGCAAGTTGTAAATCTTAGGAGCTGACTAGAGGATGGGAATAGCAAAAGGGAAGAGAGAAAGCCAGCCATTGAGTTAGGCTAGGAGGTCAGCTAGATGGAGAAAAAAAAACAATCACATGGAGACTAGCATGGCTTCAGATAAACAGTAAAAAACAAAGCCCAAAGTATCATAAAAACTACTTAGACTCTGGCCAGCATCTGAAAGAATGAGATATAAGAAAGAAAAACAAGGAGAAGTTACACATTTCCTCAGGACTCAGAAAAGCATGCAGACCCAATAGAATCTCACAAAGCAATTGCACCAGGGAGAGAGAATTCTATGAAGGAAAAGTATATTATCTCATTAAAGGAATAGTTTTTCTCCTACGTATTTTTAAGGTTGATCTGCCTTGTTAAGGGGTGATCACTTCCCCAACTGGAATGCTAGGTCTCTACTCAAACTAGACAGTCCATTCTTATTTTTTTCTATTAATGGGCCTTAACAACTAATGTGATAGTAATTGAAGCATATACCATTAGTCATTAAAACTGTATTTTATAATAAGCAGTTTTAGCGTAAAATTTTAGAAAAAACACAGAATTGACTCTTTTTTGAAACAACTCATACAATATACTAAAACTTGCCCTTATTAACCACCCTACACATGCTTTTTGAGCACCCATTGTATTCTACTATGTAAAACACTAAAGATATTAGGGAAATTATTATTTTAAAACAATGAAATCTATATTTTCAGTGGGTTTACAGTTCATGGGAAAGATAGAGCTTGTAAATGCAAAAATGCAATATTGCCTCTTAATGGACAGACATATATAAAGAGGTTGTATTTATCTAGATTTGGCCAAAAAGAATGGCATTAGTGGAAGACATGGAAGGATGGATTAGTATTTAAGATATAAGGATGTGGTAGTCTTGAAGGAGCAAAGGAGAAGTATTCTAAAAATTCCAAGAGAATAGTGAACCTGGGAAGCTGGGAATGTTCAGTATGCTTCAAAGAGAGCATCTTGAACACAGTTCCAAACTTTAAAGGAAAATGAAATTGATTTGCATTGGGTCATATTACTTTCTTGGTTATGAATATTCATTGTTCCACCACAAGTTAATGAATGAAAATTATGTTAGCTTAGTTATATCTAAGAAATATAAAGAAGTCTAGTCAAGAAGAGCAATATTAAATGTTTTACCTGTAGTTGACCACATAGATATGAGTGAGCCATGTTAAAGATCATTGAAATGTTTTTCATGTTAACTGACATTCTCAGCTTTCTTGATGATGTAACAGTGATAACACATGCTTGTTATTTTAAGCTACTCTTTTAGTTGCTGTTTTATTGCTCTGAAGAGACATCATGACCAAAGCAACTTATATAAAAGAAAGCATTTTATTGGGAGCTTGCTTACAGTTTCAGAGGATTAGTCCATGATCATTGCGATGGGAGCATAGCAGCAGGAAGGCATGGTCCTGGAGCAGTAGCTGAGAGCTTACATCTGGATCTGCATGAAGGTGGGAGAGAGATAGTGGGCTTTTGAAATCTCAAAGCTCACTCCTAGTGACACATCTCCACCAACAAGGCCCTACCTCTCAATCCTTCCCAAACAGTTCCAGTCACTTAGGACCAAACATTCAAAAATATGAACCAAGGGAGGCCACCTTCATTCAAGTCACCACAGCTAAGATTTGGCATATTATATAACTCAGATATATTTAACTGCCTGGCATACATGAGACCTCTTGTGTAAAAAACTGAAACCAAACAAAAAGAAAAGAAGACTGATATACTATATTTATATATGTTCACATTTTTTGTAATGTAACATTATCTCTGCTATACTCATTAAAAATTACAGAAATGTGAAGAAATTTCTTGTTACAGACTTGTCTCTAAATTTATGTCATACTCCATTGTGTGGATATAGGTAAATATAGAAATGTGGGTATAGACACTATAAAGAATACAAAAAAAAAACTCAAATATAAAGTAGTCTCAGATTTATTTATTTTTTAAATAACTATTTTTTATGTATAATTTCAAGTAAAATAGACACAAAAAGTGAGACTAGCATACAGATAACACATCTCATTGAGCTTTAGTAATTGTCAATGCTTTGTGTATGTTGTAATTACAGGCTTTGCTTTTTTCTTCTCCTTTTCTCTTTTCTCTTTTCTTTGGATGATATGAGCAGTAGTCACAGAAGCTAAGAACAGAGGTGAAGTTTGTCCATGCACTACTTCAATGCTTAACATGGCTAACCTTTGTTTGTTGCCAAGTGTCTCCTGGCTATGCGCTGACAGCAGAAGCAATATAACAGCATTTGAGGGATAATTAGATTGGAATAGTAAGTTTTGTTTGAAAGGTGCCTGATTCTATTGCTTATAGGTACATTTTTTTCCTGTCCTTCTGGCTGTTTCGTTGCTGCTCTGGTTTGGGTTTTTTTTCTAAATTTTGTTAGTAATTGTATTCTGATGGCTTGTGGTCCACTTTCATTTTATGAAACAATAAAAAAAAATTGAAAAAGCAGTTGAATCTGCTAGAAATGATCCTCGATGGGAGATTATTTGTTAAATAATTATTTATGTATGCATTTTCATATGTTTTGTGTGTGTGTATGATGTGGGAGGGGGCACATGATCTAGCATATACGTGGAAGTCAGAGGACAACTTCAGGGAGTGAAATCTCTCCTGGCAACTCATGTATGTTCTGAACTTCAAACTTGGGTCCTTGGGCTCTGCTCTTTCCTTCTGAGCTACCTTGATGGCCCCTATGCAATCTTCCTTTTCATATTCTCATATGGTAATAGTCAGAAAAATGATAGCAATGAATGAAATAGCAACCTGCGAGTGATCTATACACGGAAGTTACAGTTGTTCTGCTTCTGGAGCAACAAATAATTGTAAAATTTGGCTCGTTTTTTCCACTTGACATAATGAGGAAAAAACCATTTTATTCAGTTTTCTATTATAATATATTTCTTAGTAAGCAATTAATGTTTAAGGGAAATAATGACTGGATAGATAGGAAGAAAGCAGTTGTGAATGGTGTGCTGCTTAGCTTTAACCGTCAACTTGACACAACCTAGAATTACCCAGGAAGAGAATCTTAATGAGAAATTATCTAGATCAGGTTGGCCAGTGGGAATGCCTACCAGGGAATGTCTTGGTGGTTAATTCTTGCAGGAAGACCCAGCCAGTTGAGGGCAGTACCATTCTCCAAGCATGGAGGTCCTGAATAGTCCAAGAGAGAAGAAAGTTGGCTGAGTTCAAGTACACAAACAAGGGTTTGTGTGTTTATACTCTCTCTACTCTTCACCGTCAATTGGAAAGCTTTAGCTCCTGTCTTGATTTCCCCACAATAACAGACTGTAATATACATTCATAAGCTAAATAAGCCCTTTCTCCTCTAAGTTATTTGTTTTCATGGTGATGTCACAGTATCTGAAATAAAACTAGAATAGATGAAGGAAGGAAAAAGTCTAATTAGTTGGAGATATGTTTCTGGGAACAGTAATACTGAAAAAAAATCACAATAAGCCTTTAAAAATGCACAATATTTACATTGCTATTATATTGGTATTTATAACATATATAAGCACAAGATCATATTCTATCACAAATACTTGATGAATCTCCTAGGGCAATCTCATTGAAAAAATTTTAATCAAGTCAAAAATTTAAATTAAGTACAAAAATTGAATATGTCAGTATTTGACAAATAGACTTGGCATAGTTCCTAAAGAAACTGACCACATATTAAATTCTTAAATGTAATGTGTAGTGGTAAGATACTTTGTTTGGATTTAGATTGCTATATGTATGAAAAATGAAGTTATTTTTATAGAAATTGGTTTGCCATGTTTTATTGTTCCAAAGGACATCTCTAATATTAGTATGTAAATATTACAAAACTCTAATATTTGACCTATATTCATAAACCTTCATTTTTTCATAGATCAGTAGAAAACATGGTTATTAAGGTTCAATCTCTTTCTTGTAGCAGTAAGCATTGTAGAATGTTTACCTTTTGGAAAGGACCCACTATCATGATAGTTTCAAATTGTAGGCTATAATCAAGTTCTACAGTCACTAAAATGCTCTGATTAGCAGGCCAGAGAATTGGCTCAGTGGTTAAGAATACCGACTGCTCTTGCAGGGGACTTGAGTTCAATTCCCAGCACCCACAGAGTGGTGCACAGCTGCCTGTAACTCCTATGTCAGGGGATCAGATACCCTATTCAGACCTCCACAGGGACCAGGCACATACACGGCAAACAGACATACAAGCAAGGCAAAACATTCATATAATGAAAGGAAGTAAAAGTGTGATTTCTTTTAAATATTCTAATTAATAAGAACAAAAAGAGACAGACAGTTGCATCTCAACATTTTCAAGAAAACAGGACCAACCTTATTCAAAACCTACATAAAATTTTCAAAATTTGTCCAGTTCTAAAGAATTCTATTAAATTAACACTGAACTTTCCATCCCTGTTTCCAAACTTCATGAAAGTCTTTCACTAACAATATGCCTCATGTCACCAGAGATTCCAGTAAAAGCAGGAAAGTTAGCAGAAACCACATTGACAACATAAATTCTGAAAAGCTATATGCTGAAATGGAAAATGTGTGACTAGGAAAACCAGAAGACTTATGGTTTCATCTGACTTCTATCTTCACTGACCATTTTTGGACATTCTTGGAAATTTTTCTTAGTCTGTCCCTTCATAGAAAACAAATTGTCTAATGAAATAAGGTAACTGCCTACCATAAAACATGGTGTGAGGTTTTTTTGTATGTATATGCGTATTTCCAATCTTATATTTACATTTTAATGTCTTACAATGATTTAAATTATGCTGAGAGGTGTAGTCAACAACAAATCTACTTAATGTTTTGTCAATAAAATTAAGCAAAAGAGGCCATATCCATATATAATGTTACATTGAGGTGGCACATGGCCCTACTTTGATTTAAACCCTGGTCAGACCCACTAAATACATTTTGTCAATAACTAAACACATTAATTAAGTTAAATACTTTTGACAAATATGTTTATTGTTTGTAAGTAATTTCTTTATTAAAGTATAATAGAATTAAGAATTACTTTATTTGAGATAATTTTATAGTATTTCAACAATTTAAAGTTAAAAAACAATATAGGAATTATTTCTGAAGTTTTGGAACACTGTGTTACTCTGTAGTTGAAGGCTCATTTGATGACTTAAGGAAGAACCTCTTGATTTTAGTTTGTTGTGTGTAGTGAAGAGAGCTTGGCAGTGGTTATTGTTCTTACAGGGTTTCAAGATGGGAGAGTGGATTACTCATTCTTTATTCAATTTGTGAATTAATTCATCCCACTTTTGTTTTTCATAGATCCCCTGCACGCTTGCCATTCTTTACCGTTCTGTATGCTGAACCTATGAAGGGTTTCATAGATTACTCATGGCTGTGACCTACTCTGACAGCCCAGGCTAAACCTTCATCTGGCTTGTGTGTTAAGTCTCTATGTTGCCAGAAGATTTCTGTTTACCAGATAATTGTAATCTTTGTATAATGCAGGCTTCAAATATAGGTAATAAAGCCATTTTTATTACATAGTTATCACATGACATGATTTTGAATCTTAGAAGAGTAAACACGGTTGAGGGGCCAGATTATATCTGGAGGAGGAATCCCTAAGTGTTATAAGATATTTAGCAATAGCCTTTATTAAAAATCACTCCCCACCAGTCGTCACAACCCTACTTGAGAACATAGGGCCATGCAAGTTAGTAGTAATACAGATTTTATGTCCTGACTGGAAAACCAAGAAATGTAACTATCTTTTGCAGAAATATCACAATAAATATACCAACTCAGTATAATCTGGAAGGCCACTAAATTGCACTATGTTATACTATGGAGCTGTTAATGTCTTATCATGTTAACCCATGCCAAGCAAAGACTTTTAAATGTATTGATCCTGGTTGGTAACATATGCCATTCATCTGATCCACAATTGACTTTCAATAACATTTCAGAATAACTAAGTTTATAAATTTTTATTCCATGAAAGCCTTTTATATGCTAATAGAAAAAAGAAAAATGATATTATTGTAATAAGTTTGCATACTTTCTCATTGCTGCAAAAGATGCTTTCCTTTGGAGGACATATAATTTCTTGAATTAACTATTGTCCCAGGAAGCTAATTAGTAACCATTAGGTTTTTTTTTTTTCTTATCTGTTGACAGAAGTGAAAACAGTAATTGGCATGCTTACCTTCTTGATTATAGCTCTTATATCAATCAGCATCCTTTTCCTAGGGTTCATCATAATTTCACTAGATAATTATGCATTGTTTCCTTCTTCTCATCATTTTTTAACTTTAGATTTGAGTACACACATCAATTTATTTTAAATGCTTAAAATCAGGCATGCAATCAGTTAGAATTCATCCAAAATGCATTTATGCAAAATCTTCAGTGAGATTTTTAAGAGTTTTAAAAATGAAATTAAAAACAACAAAGCAATTTATTTACTCTACATCTACCCATGATATCTGCTATTTACCCTCCATATTTTTCTTTTCTTTCTATTTATTTATCTATTTATTTACTGCTAATTTTGCCGGTATTGGTGTTTAGTGTGTATTTAAATAAACTGTGGAATTTTCCATGCTTCTGAGTGAGTCAAGCAGGGACATACACAATAGAAACTGGAGCTTAAGATGGAAATACATATGAAAACTAGAGAATCAAAATGCTAACACTGACTCCATTGCTGACTGTGTTTTCCTTTTATATTGTTGATAGATTCTTCTTTGAAAGCAATAAAAAATAGTACTTTTAATTTCATACCTGGGTGTTTATTGGGATATTGTTAAGTGACTAAACATAAATTCCATCACTAAATAGTACTTCACAATAAATGCTTTAAAGTAAGAACAACTTAAGCAATGATATTCAGTTGGATATGTTCTATATAACAAGGAACTAAGAGAATACTTAACAATTTTCACAGTGCTTTGGGTAATCATGACTGATTGGTTGAAAAATAAACTTGGGAGTCTACTTTTTATTATTGTGAATGATAGTTGAATTAACACAGCTGAATCTCATAATAAATGAATGTGACATTAGCATGAAGTAAGAAACTGAAAAGATCACTTTCTCAGTTTGAGGGACCACAATTACTTACTCATATGTGACTCAATTTTTGGAATAAAAATATTGATAAATACTTAACTAGTTTGCATAGATAAGGTGACTATTCTCATTCATAAAAACTTATTTTGCCAGAGCAGGAAATACAGCTCAGCACTTAAAAGCACTTGCTGTGAAATCATGAGGAATGGAGTTCAGATCCCATCACCGACAGAAAAGCTGGCTGTGGTCCCACATATCCCATAACTCCACCATCGAGAAGGACAGAGAAATGAAGAATTCTGTGGCTTGTTGGCTGCTAGGGCCACAACAAAACAAAACAAACAAACAAACAAAAAACCCTGTACCTTCAGGTTCATGGAGAGACCCTGTCTCAAAAGGAACAAGACAAAGAGTGACAGATAGAAGAGGAAACCTGACGCTTTCTTGGACCTCCATGTGCATAGGCATGCTCACTGTAAAAACATGTACACATATACCCCATACACATGTATCATACCCACAAAATATCCCTTGATAGCTATTTCTCATTAACATGAATTTATTGTGCTGTCTTTTAATATCATTAGATGACATGGTAGTCACATATTTGCTCAGCCTCATAACTGGAGAATCCTCTTTGACTCATGATATCCATTTGTATCCCACATCTAATCCATCAGTAAATTGTCTATTGAGATCTACCAAATAAGTACTTAAAGGGAAAAAATTTTACCATTTCTGCCTCCACCGTTATGGCCTCTTTGTGAACTATTTCAGCATCCTCCTGCTTGCCTGCCAGCCTTCCTCTCCACTTTGCTCCATTTACCTCAGTCCTGCTAGACTCAAATACCAAGAACCCTGAAAGCTTTGGTACTTAAATGCTAAAATGGTCGCTTGCCTTCCCCAAACCCTCAGAAACATTCCTAGAGTGTTTAGGAAAAAACAAAGTCCTTTTTTTAAAAAAAGTTATGGCTGCATTGGTTCATGACTGTTTCTGAACCTCTTTTAAATCTGTTCTTTAACATCCCTCAAATATGCCACGTATATTCCTGTCTTGTTCTCAACTTGTCCATACAGACCTCATCTCCTCCTTTCCCAAAGCTCTCTTTCAAATGATCTTCACTTAGAACAGTCTTTCCTAACTGTTCTCTAAAAGAGCACCTGTGTCAGTCTCTATCTCTTTAGCTGCATCATTTTTATGATATTTATTATCATCTGCATTGTATTGTGTATGTATTCATGTAAATGTTTGTTTTATATCTTACTTTTTGAAAGATTTGTTCCCTGAAAGCAGGAATCTTGTCTGTGTCTGCCCTTGTAGCTAGAACAGCTTTAAACAAAGAGGAGATACTTAAGAAAGAAATACTGAATGAGTGAATGAATGGATGTGTTTGTTTTATTTTCATTGTAAGCAAAACTTATCAAATTGAGCATAATATTAAGTATCAAATCTAGCCAGGTGGAGTTTTTGTTTTGTTTTTCCTTAGCACGTGAGTTTTGTAACTAAAATACATTATTAATTATGTCATTTGTCATGGCTCTTAAAACAATATTATTTTGTATGTGTTGTTAGTGTATTCTGCCCTTCCTGGACATTGTTGCTCAATAGCTTTTCTATTCTTTTATCCTTGAGACTTCTGAGGCTCCATAGCTGTTGTGAGTCACCACCATTATCATTTGCAACAGAAAGGAGAGAATATATCAAAGTCAGAGTATTAGAAACAAATGACAAATAAAGCACCCTTTCTCTCCGAAATGGATTTCTCATGTAACATGTGGATGTGTTCTTCTGTCCATCCCTTTCTTTTCCATGGTCCATGTATCCATCTTTCATACAATCTGTGTCCCATCATTAGAAACTATTCAACTACTCCAGGCCAAAGAAAACAGAGTTGAAATCCTACCAGATTCATTAAGAGCTCAAACTCTGTGGATGACCCAAATTCTCTTATTTGCTGAGGAAAACTAACAATTATTTGTCAATTCTTTTAGGTTTAAAAAAAGCCATTCAAAAATGACCCATTATAAAATGGAGTTGGTGTAATTGCCTCAAATGTACTTAATTGTCTATATTTTGTTGCCAGTTTTAGATGATGAACCTAAAATAAATTTATACAGATTACCCAAATACAATAGTGTGTCAAAAATATGCTCTCCCTTATAAGCATCTTTGTTGATAACACTGAATGCAACCTTTTATCTCTTTGTGTGTTTGTATGTGCATATGTATGTGTGCACATGGATATGTGTGTATTTATGCATGTGAAGGCCTGAGTTGAAATTGATTACTTTTTATCATGTTTTTTGAGACACGGTTTTCATTGGACCTGGAGCTCCGTTAATGGTTGTTCTGGCTGGACAGTGAGCTCGAGGGGTCCTCCTGTGACTGCCTTCCAGTCGCTGGACTGACAAGCACATTCTGCTGCACCTGGCTTTTTACGTGGGTGCTGGTGATCCAAACTAGAGTGCTTATACTTGTGCACCTAGCACTTACCCATGGAGCTATCTCCCTTCACCTCCTTTATTTATAACTTAGTGCTTATTATTTTAGTCACTTGATAAACACTCATGTAATTGAATTATGGGTATGAATACATGGGTTGTAAGCTTGGTGAGTGAGGAACTCCAATTTTTGAATTTAGTATTTGAGTCATTCTATAATCACAGTACATTGTGTGACACATTTAAAGCTATTCAGAATTTGTTTGTAGATTGAATTCTTAAAGATAAATAATTTTCCCTGCCTTGCAAAGTACTGTGTAAAGTATGAATAATTTTTGAATTCAGATTCTAAATCACTTTGAACCTTTAGTTAAGTATTCAGTTCATTATTTCAAAAATAATATTTTGCTTATGAGGGTAAAAAGAATTCTAAGTGCTATTGTCCCAAATATTGATAGATACAATTAGAGCATATTTATTTTGCCTCTACTCTACATAGTTATTTAATCTATTATCTTATTGCATCTCCAAAATGAACCCATGCATATAGTCTATTTCTGTCACACATTACATATGAGAAGACTAAGTTCACAAGATGTTAAATACATTATCCAACTTACCAAAGCAATAAGCAAAATTAAGAATTATTAAGTCCATGTGTGTGATCATCTCTATTCTACCAAAACACTTCTAGGAGACAAAGTGGAAAGGAAACTAATTAAAATACATTATAGAAATTATTTAAGATCATTAAAGAACAAATTTTGTGGTAGGATCAGTGTAGGAATGCAAGAAATGTTGAGTGTGCTTGGTAATATTTGAGTGACTAGAGAGGCAATTGTTACACAGAGAAAAGTGTGTTTATGCTACACACTTTGCATTTCTATGTTCTGTAAGAGCCTTAGAAAGAACTGAGAATCCTGGACATGTTACTCTGATTCATTGTCTTCTGTATTTAAGGAGAAAGGATTCAGCTTTTCACTGCCACATAAGTTAAAGGCAGAAGAAGTGAACAAATCAGAAATCTCTGAATTGTCAGGCATGGTGTGGCACACACCTTTAATGCCAGCGCTTGGGAGGCAGAGGCAAATGAATCTCTATGAGTTGGAGGCCAGCTTGGTCTACAAAGTAAGTTTCTGGACAGCCTGTTACACAAAGACAGGGCTGTTACATAGAGAAACCCTGTCTCAAAAACGAAACAACAACAACAACAACAACAACAGAGCTATGAATATTTAAGGAATAGTAACATAGATGAACAGCCAGTTCGGCAGACATTTTTAGTTACTGACTTCTAGATGATTCTCTAACTGGTGCTCAGCAAGCAAATGGAATGACCTTAAAATTCTGCTTTTATACAGAACCAGTTTGTCAACTGAGACATGTTAGTAGGAGAAGCCTATCATCATTTTAATGACTATATTAGCTTTAATGTTATTGATACAATATTCTTTTGTTTTCTTTTCTTTTTTATTATTAAGAAATTTTCTATTCATTTTACATACCAACCACAGATCCCCCCTCTCCTCCCTCCTTCCGCCCCTCAACCTTCCCCCAAAACTCTCCCCCCATTCCCACCTTCTTCAAGGCAAGGCCTCCCATAGGGAGTCAGCAGAACCTGGTACATTCAGTTGAGGCAGGTCCAAGCCCCTCCGCCTGCACCAAGGCTGCACAAGGTGTCCCACCATAGGCACTGGGCTCCAAAAAGCCCACTCATGCACCAGGGATGAATCCTGATCCCACTGCCAGGGGGCCCCTTAAGCAAGTCAAGCTGAACAACTGTCTTACTTATGCAGAGGGCCTAGTCCAGTCCCATGGGGGCTCCACAGCTATTGGTCCACAGTTCATAAGTTTCTACCAGTTTGGCCTGCTCTTCTCTGTACGTTTTCCCATTGTGATCTCAATGTCCCTTGGTCATAGAATCCCTCTTCTCTCTCTCATCAACTGGACCCCTGGAGCTCTGCCTGGTGCCCTGCTGTGGTCCTCTGCTGGATGAAGTTACTGGATGAAGGCTCTATGATGACAGGGTATTCACCAAGCTGATTACTGGAGTAGGCCAGCTCAGGCACCCTCTCCACTATTGCTTGTAGTCTAAGGTGGGGTCATCCTTGTGGATTCCTGGGAACTTCCCTAGCACCCTGTTTCTCCCTGTTCCCATGAAGCCTTCAATTATCATGATATCTCTTTCATTGCTCTCTCACATTGTCTCTCTTCCAGCTCGAACTTCCCATTCCCTTATGTTCTCATCCCCCATCCCTTGCCCTCCATTACTCCCCCACCCCTGACTTGCTCATGGAGATCTAATCAATTTCTCCTTTGCAGGATGATCCACGTGTCCCTTTTAGGGTCCTCCTTGTTAGCTAGCTTCTCTGGAGCTGTGGGTTGTAGTCTGGTTATCCTTTGCTTTACATCTAGTATCCACTTATGAGTGAGTTCGTACTATGTTTGTCCTTCTGCATCTGGGTTACCTCACTCAGGATGATATTTTCTAGTTCCATCCATTTGCTTGTAAATTTCATGATGTCATTGTTTTTTACTGCTGAGTAGTGCTCCATTGTGTATATGTGCCACATTTTCCTTATCCATTCTTCAGTTGAAGGGTAACTAGATTGTTTCCAGATTCTGGCTATTACGAACAATGCTGCTATGAACATAGTTGAGCATATTGTGGTATGCCTGATCATTCCTTGGGTATATGCCCAAGAGTGTTATAGCTGGGTCCTGAGGTAGATTGATTTCCAATTTTCTGAGAAACCACCATACTGATTTCCAAAGTGGCTGTACAAGTTTGCACTCCCACCAACAGTGGAGGAGTATTCACCTTGTTCCACTTCATCTCCAACATAAGCTATCATCAGTGATTTGATCTTAGCCATTCTGACAGGTTTAAGATGGTATCTCAGAGTCATTTTGATTTGCATTTCCCTGATGACTAAGAACGTTAAGCAATTCCTTAAATGTCTTTCATCCATTTGAGATCTTCTGTTGAGAATTTTCTGTTTAGCTCTGTAGCCCATTTTTTAATTGGATTGTTCAGTATTTTGATGTCTAGTTTCTTGAATTCTTTATATATTATGGAGATAAGCTCTCTGTCAGATGTGGAGTTAGTGAAGATCTTTTCCCATTCTGTAGGCTGTCCTTTTGTCTTATTGACCATGTCCTTTGCCCTACAAAAGCTTCTCAGTTTCAGGAAGTCCCATTTATTAACTGTTGCTGTCAGTGTCCTGTAGACAAATGCTAAATGGTCTTATTAAATAAAAAACATGGAGCCAGATATTGGGGAGAAAACCTGAGAGATTAGAGGAATAGGAAAAGCCACAAGCCACCTCACCTCACTGACACCTCAGCTTCCAAAGAGACCTACTTCCTGTATATCCACTCCTATATGCCTTTCTGTTCTGCTATCTCATTTGTTCTCTCTGTCTAGCTACATCACTTCCTCTTCCTGTCTAGCTCTGTCACTTCCTCTCTGTCTGTACAGACCTCCAGACCTTTAGGTTAACTAGTGTTGGAATTTAAGACATGTG
Source organism: Peromyscus aztecus (assembly GCA_902168405.1). NCBI lineage: Eukaryota > Metazoa > Chordata > Mammalia > Rodentia > Cricetidae > Peromyscus > Peromyscus aztecus. The sequence continues at coordinate 29,608 of CABHPQ010113796.1, forward strand.
CCACCACGCCTGGTTCAGTTCCCAGTGTGGCCTTGAACTCACAGATATCCAGACAGATCCCTGCCTCCTGAATGTGGGGTTAAAGGCATGTGCTACCATAGCCTGACTTCTATGTTTAATATAGTAGCTGGCTTTTTCCTCTGATCCTCAGTTAAACTTTATTGGGTTGCACAAACAAAAATATCACCACAGTGTCTGTGCTACTAGTGTTATATTTAGGAAGTGGTCTCCTATGCCAGTGTGCTCAAGACTACTTCCTACCTTCTCTTCTATCAAGTTCAGTGTAACTGAATTTATGTTGAGGTCTTTGATCCATTTGGACTTGAGTTTTGTGCATGGTGACAGATATGGATCTATTTGCAATCTTCTACATGTTGATATCCAGTTATGCCAGCACCATTTGTTGAAGATGCTTTCTTTTTTCCATTGTACAGTTTTGGTTTCTTGGTCAAAAATCAGATGTTCATAGGGGTGCAGATTGATGTCAGAGTCTTTAATTTGATTCCAATGGTCCACATGTCAGTTTTATGCCAGTACCAAGATGTTTTTATTGCTATAGTTCTATAGTAGAGCTTGAGGTCAGAGATTGTGATGCCTCCAGAGGTTGCTTTATTGGACAGGATTCTTTTAGCTATCCTGGATTTTTTTGTTTTTCCATATGAAATTGAGTATTGTTCCTTCCAGTTCTGTGAAGAATTGTGTTGGGATTTTGATGGGAATTGCATTGAATCTGTAGATTGCTTTTGGTAAGATTGTCATTTTTACTGTTAGTCCTGCCTATCCATGAGCATGGGAGATCTTTCCATTTTCTGATATTTTCTTCAATTTCTTTCTTCAGAGACTTAAGGTTCTTGTTATATAGGTCTTTCACTTGCTTAATTAGAGTTACCCCCAAGGTATTTTATATTATTTGTGGCTATTGTAAAGGATGATATTTCTCTGATTTTTTTCTTAGCCCCTTTATCATTTGTATATAGGAGGGATACTGATTTTTTTGAGTTAAAATGAGGGTCTGAAAACAATTTTGTTGATGGATAAAAAGCTAGATGTAATGCATAGCTCATGAAAGGAACAGTCCTATTATAATTGTGCTTTGGGGAAATAAAAATGATTATCATTTAAAAATCACACTGTGTTTCATATCACTATGGTCTTGGATATGGTCTTGTTTTCCTGTGATTTCAGTTAATGGGTGAGTTTTACATGTTTTTATACATGTAAGTGAAAGAAAAGTGTCCACAGATATGTTGTCATCTTGACAGCAAAAAATGACTTGATTTTTCTCAGGAGTAATTACTTTCAGAACTAGAAGATCCAGTGCGAACTTTGCAAATAGAGAAAATAAATGCTTTTCTAGGATTTATTTTCACTGGCCATCAGACCTCCTGCCTTTTTCCCAGTTCCGTCATCTCCCAATTCAATTCATGAACTAATATGTATTAAGGATAATATGCCAGAAAGGGTCATTCTGTGAATGTTTTTCATTTGTGGAAATGAATTTGGTTAGACTCAAAATACTGGGAAACTGAGTTACATCATAACCTTTGTGACCACCTCCTATTCACAGTCATTGTAGTAGGGGGTCAGATCAGCAGTTCAACTGTTGTACTACCCACAAAGATTCATTCAAATTTAGCAAAGAAGGTAAATCATAAGAGAAATATTTCAAACTGATATCCATTATAACATAACACCAAAACGTGACAATTTTAGATTATGACAGACCGCACTGCAACAGCTCTCTGCTTGGTGTTGTAATGACTTAATTGCAAATTTTCACTGTGTAGCAGGTTGTACACACCTTGAGGGGAGACTGTAGGACAGACTTCTCAAAGAGCACAGAACAAAATGTTAAGAAGGAAAGAGCTACTGAAGACTTGAGCTTCAAATTGCCTTGTTATTGGCAAAGCATTTGACCTTTTTGCACCTCAGATTCTTGGTCTTCAGAACAAATTAGTTGAATTAGTCCAAGATATTTTATTATTAAACCTCAGATCAGTGTGAGTTATAGTGAATCCTCTAAAATAACAACCAGTGTTTGGCAGATTATAATATTATACATGCAAATATATGTATATATGTGCACATACACATATATAAAATTTGCCTGGTCAAAATGTTGGAATGACACAATGACTATTATTAAAAACAAGAAAAAATGTTCACCAGACTATGGATAAGATAACACTTTATACTCTGGTAATAAGAATGTAAATTAGTACAGCCACTATAAAAAAAAATGGATGTTGCTCAAAGAACTGAAAAATACAACTGCCATGTGACCCAGCTATACCAAGAGTGCCATATACTTATGTCTTTTTAATGTGGTACTATCATTCACAGTACACAGGATATATAATTAGCCTTGGTGCTCATTAATAGAGCTTGTCTAGTGATTAGAGGACAGAGCTAGCCACTAGTTCACCATAGAGGCCAGGTGGTGGCTGCTCACTTGGGGGGCTCACATCTTTAATCCTGGCACAGTTGCAAAGTGGAGACAAGAATATGAGGCTGGTGGAGACAGGATCTCCTGCCCATTCGGTCTGAGAATTTGTAAAGAAGTTTCTAGTGACTGCTGCTCTGCTTCTCTGATCTTTCAGCTTTCACCTTAGCTATCTGACTCCAGGTTTATATTGTTAAGACTAATTAGGATGGCACTTCAGGAAGAAGATGGAAAGAGGTGAGACAGTGAAAGAGGGGAATAGGAAGATTATACAGGATCAAAGCATAACATGTATATGTATGGCAATGCCACAGCCAAATTCATTAATTTGTAAAAATTAATATGATTAAATAAGTATAACATAAATATCAAGAGGGAATTATTGATAAATTAAAAACTAAACTAGATGTGATGGTGACCACATGAAATTTCAGTACAAAAAGGCCTGTCTTTTATAGTAAGATGAACACTATGTAAATCATTTGAGTTAGGAATGTGACTTTAATATTAAAAATAAAGACTTAATAAACAGGATTTTTAATTCCAACACCCTATGATCCTATGACAGGTTTGAAGAATTTATTTGTTAACTTGTACTTTGTCACACTCCAAAATATGAAAAATCAAGGTTATAACATTATGCCAAAGAGTCAGATAGGCTAAGGTAAAGAACCACAAAAGCACTTTATATTTCTAACCACGTGATACATATAGATTTTAGTTTCTTTCTCTACAGATCTCACCCTCTTATCACAGACTAATGTGGGATATGTTTATAGAAGGAACACTTTTCTCAGTTGCTTTTAATGTAAACTGTCACATTATCTACTGCTAACTACACAGTCATGAGATTTATGAACTGAGTAAATTTACTGAACAAACTATTTTAGTATTTGTGCGTCATGTACATTATTTTGGTAAATCATCATGTGATGTTCAAGTTCACTGAAAAGCTGTCTCTGAAAGCAGGGTTGCCTCCTTCCCACATCAAACTCAAGCATGGTTGTCTCAGAGTGACCTTCAAGACCCCTTATCTGGGCATGGGCTGTCTCCTCCCCACAACATAGTGACAGAGACTGCAAAACAACCCAGATATAAAATATCGTGTCTTTGAGAACAGCTAGAAAGTAAACAATTTTCAGGAGATGTTCCTATCATATTCAGTCATACAAAAGTACCTGTAGTGAGAAAGAAAAGCCCAGAGTTCAGCCATGGGTGTTCTGCCATGGGGAGCTCAGCCATAGAGAGAAAGTTCTGTTGGGAACTTCCTCTTGCCTCAGCTTCTTCAGTTGGGTTCTGCTGGATGTTGTGAGCACCAAATAAATGATATCGTCTTTATCTGTGTTCTTTTACTCAGAAGCCTCATATGAGGGACATTTTGCTCTAACCAGGATTCTATTGGGAACTTCAGGGTAAAGGGGACTCCTTCGTATTTTTGATAGATATTTATATATCTCTCATTTGATAATGCCACCTTTTCCTGTTATTTGTTCTTTTCCTGAGACTCTATTAGGACTTCCAGCTGACTACCTTAAGGGGACTTATCATTTAGTTTCTACTGGATATTTTGAGCATCAAGTTGATTATATTTTACTAGCTATCTAAGATTTTTTATTATTTTTAATTATAGGGGGTTAGACATATGACTGCACTTGTCCAAGGGGGCTGGAGGCCTCAGATTCTTTGGAGCTGGAGTCATACACTATTGTGAGCCACCTGAAGATCAGGTCCTCTGGAAAAGCAGTAACCATCTCTCTAGTTCCCTATCTTATCTGGCTATCTATGTATCATTTATCTATCTCTACTATTTCTTCTTTTACTTTGGCTTACTCTAGACTTAATAGGCTCACTCATTTGTAGCTAGAGTTTTCTTGCCTGGCCCATGGTCAGGATAAATCTCTTTCACCTGCCAGTCCCACAGCCACTCAGACCCAACCAAGTAAACACAGAGACTTATATTGCTTACAAACTCTATGGCCGTGGCAGGCTTCTTGCTAACTGTTCTTATATCTTATATTAATCCATTTCTATAAATCTATA
>CABHPQ010113796.1:34190-74732 GCA_902168405.1 Peromyscus aztecus
GCAAGAAGCCAGCCACTCAGACCCAACCAAGTAAACACAGAGACTTATATTGCTTACAAACTCTATGGCCGTGGCAGGCTTCTTGCTAACTGTTCTTATATCTTATATTAATCCATTTCTATAAATCTATACCTTGCCACGTGGCTCATGGCTTACCGGCATCTTTACATGCTGCTTGTCCTGGCGGTGGCTGGCAGAGACTCCCTCTGCCTTCCTGTTCTTTTAATTCTCTCTGTTAGTCCTGCCTATACTTCCTGCCTAGCCACTGGCCAATCAGTGTTTTATTAGCAACACATTTGCCATACAGAACATCCCACAGCACTCATTCAAAACCAAAAGAATAGCTACCATAATTCAATCTCTGGATCATATAGAGCACATGGTTGGTTTTTTGTTTACTATAATAATTTGATGGAAGAGTCTAAGAAATGTGACTTATTAGTCCATTAATGACATATTTTGCCAACATTCAGCAAATAAACAGATTATTTAGTTGTCATGAGAATTAAGTTTGTTGTAGCATGGATCTTAAAAAGTCTTATTAGTAAAAACAAATCTGGTGCCAGGTATTGGGATAAACGCTGAAAGATCAGAGAAACAGAACCAGCCACAGATAACCTCACCTCGCCAATTCCTCAGCTGATCTTATTTCCTCACACTGGAAGTCTCTGTGTCCTCATCCGAATGGATCTCAGCTGAACTGCTGCTCAAAAGTCTAAAAGCTTAACCAGGCTCTAGTTCCTGGTTTTCATGCCTCATATATCTTTCTGCTTCCTGCCATCACTTCCTGGGATTAAAGGCATGTGTCACCATGCCTGGCTATTTTCAGTGTGGCTTTGAACTCTTAGAGATCCGGATGGATCTCTGCCTCCAGAATGCTAGGATTAAAGGTGTGTGTGCCACCATTTTCTGGCCTCTATGTCTATCTAGAGGCTGTTCTGTTCTCTGACCCCAGATAAGTTTATTAAGGTGCACAATATATTGGGGGGCACAATATATCACCATAGTATGTTAAGATAATTGTAAACATGAAATAAACGCATTAAAGTTAATCAGAGAAATTTCATATATTTGAGAATTTTAATGTAACATTTCATTCTATTATCCAAACTTTCTGTACACCTTTATTTCCAGAACCTAAATAGTAATAAAGATGAATAAATACTGTGCTCAATTAGTTATGAATAGAAGGAATCGAAATCATGTATGAAGTTGGTTTTCCAAATAAAACCTCTGAAAACACCTCTGTTTTTCTGACTTGGTGTGCATCATTCTTTTGCAGTAACCATTTTTTTTTAAAGAGAGATGGAGGAAAGCTTCTAAAGCAGCCTAAATTCTTGAATCCTCTGCTGATAAGTGCACGTAGCCAAGTCCTGGCTGCTCTACCTAGACCAGCCTTCCAGTTATCAACCAAGCTGGAATGTGTTCCTGGCAAAGAAGAAAGAAAGTCCTCAAAGCAAAAACATTTAGTTCAGCAACCATTAATTGATCATTTCTGTACTTGCAGAAGAGTACAAGTTACAGTGACGAGTTTCAAGGGACCTGGGCAATTCAATTGGACAGGGTCAGAGGAAGGCTTCATAAAGAACTGACTGTTTATAGTCCAGAGAATCTAGTTTAGCAAGAAATGAAGTATAGTGTGTGAAGCATCTCTCCATAGAGAGCTTCTTCACATCAAATGGTTTGATTTATTGGCTTATAATTGAAATTGACAAGAGCACAGAAAAGAAATGTGTAGAAACTTAAATTCAAAGAGAGTATGGCATGTAAACTAGCAACAAATGCCACAAAATGTAACAAATAGTAATAGTAAAGCTTTTGGTCTAAGAGGAAAATAAGGCCTAAAACTATTTGCTATGTGTGGGAGCTCATTTTTATACTTACACAAATTTAATGCTACATTGCCTCCCCATTTAGATAATATACATGTAGGAAATAATTGTTAAATTATGTATTTTGAAGCAAAATGATTAACATATGGAAAATAAGAATGAAATTAACAAGAATTATATCATACTATGTCAAAAAAATCATAGTATATGTCGCATATATTTCATATAACTTTCACACAGTACAAAGTCTAAAACGCTCCTTCAAAACAAAAAGCAAAGCACAAATTGAAGAAACATGATCACAAGTTCTAAATGACTGACCAATCCTGATTCTGTGACTGACAATGCCATGTGAATATCACCCTGTGTTATATTTTACTCTTGTACCATCTAATATCTTTTCGATTTGCTTGAGGTTACCACCTGAAAGCAGAAAGTCATTATTTGATAGAGTGCTTTGACACTATTTTAATAAGTGTTTGAGAAAAATAACTGTGTTCTTTCCTTCAGTTCATGCAACATAACTGTAAGTGTCTGTATTATTATTTTTGTTGTTTTTCAGCTCCTCTAACTGATAAGCCACCCAAGCTTCTGTATCCTGTAGAAAGTAAACTAACAATTCAGGAGACTCAACTAGGTGAGTAATTCTTCAATTCTACTTAATATGCCTTTTCTCAATATATTTCAATAGCTAAATAAGTCTAAATCACAGGCATGTTATATTCTATACTGTAAAGACCATTCCTTGCAATACATTCTTTGAAACCAAACCCTACATATAATATTTAAATGGATATTGGGAAGGAGATAAATAAGCTTAAGATTTTAATATTATTGTGGCATATTTTAGCCTCAAGATGTAATGGTTGAATTGGTTTTAGAATAGACAGTATGGAAGTACGCGAGGAATAATACTACAAAATACATTAAAATACAATTTTTGAAATTGAGAAAAAGTTGCAAGTTCATCGAAATTAATGTCAGTAATATAAAAAAAAGTTAAAAATTTAATCCAAGCCAGATATAAGTGTCTGTGATAGAGTATTTGCTTAGCATTACAGGGTCTGAGGTTTGAGCCCTAGTACCGAATATTGCTATTTTAGAAGTATAATGCTAAATTCTCATGAGTGGTCATGTTTATAAACACATTACAACAAATTCTGCAAACATGTATTTCTAAGAAATTGGGTAAAACTTGAAACATCTTGGGTCAAGAACAAAGGATTTTATGATAGTAGTTAGATATAGTGAAAGTGGTAGCATGCTAATTACTTTTTCATAATATATTAACAAAGTAGGTGTAAGTCACATTTGATAAACAAACTAGTAGACTTGGACATGAAATTATAGATACAATACACTTGCCATAAATATTAAATTGTATATAAACTGGAATTGTAACATATTTATATTGGAAGAAGTATGAGATTTTTGGTTAATTTGGGTACATTCAGTTATATCAAATCTCCTCTTAATTAATATATATATATAATATTATTTTTATTACATTTTTATTTTATTTCAAATGTTCAATGAAGAGAAATGGGTAGATGACAGACATAGAACAAAGTTCTGTAGAAATGTATTCACTTGTAGTGACTAAGTTAAAAAGGATTTTCAAACATATACTTCAATTGTATGTTCATATTGTTAAGGAACTCTTTACATAAATAATTCAAGAATGAAAATACACTTAATTTTTACAACTGGAAAGAATCTGTTGTCCATTTAGCTATTAATTCCTAACTTGAATTTGGAAAAAATGTGTATCAATTTTCTAAAGAAAGATTAAAGATATGATGATCTTTACTAACAACACAAACACATTATGCTGCACAAAGATATGATAATGGTTTGGGAACCACTGAATTTCTTATAGTAGGAATGTTTATGCTTAGTAACTTAAAGGATGCACATATATAGGGTATATACAGGTAAGGAAGTAAATATGCTGCTTTGATAGCAAGTCTGAGCCTTCTGGACTAATGTTATGTTCATAAAAGTAATACAATGATTGATATTTTGAGATGGGAGACTAGAGATAGTATTAAAACAATATCATAAATAAAGCAAATAAATAAACTAAAACTTCATCTAACTCTTTGTTCAGGTCATTGTGTATTTAGTTTAATTTATTGCTAGTTTAGAAATAAATCTTGAAATATGAATTCTCATGAGTGACCATGCTTAATGATATCTTATAAGAACATCTAGAAATGCATGTTTCTCAGAAGTTATATACAATTCTTGGAATAAGAAAGAGGGTTTATAATAACAGTTAGTTGTAGTGAATATAACAAAATGAAATTTTTTTTGGGGGGGGGTTCGAGACAGGGTTTCTCTGTGTAGCTTTGCGAGAGATGGCTCAGCCATTAAAGGCTAGGCTCACAACCAAAAACAAAATGAAATTTTAAGGCTCTAATTATATGTATTTGCTAGACAACATAATTAAGTGAATTTTATGATTGATGCTTGCCTGTTGGGTTTTGTTTTTGTTTGTTTTTTTCATGATCCATAATTTGGAATGACTCAAATTGGTCTTTACCTCTTACCTTTCATAAATGGAATAATCTGTAAAGTTGTTTTTAATATTACTTGAGAGAAATCATAAAGACTAACCAACCATATTGAACTGAGATGAAAAGATCTTGTGTAATGTGGAATGTTTTCTGTGTTTTCACTTGAAGAAACATGGAGATACCTTTTCACAAAGCACTAACTCCTTTATTAACAATGATTGAAAAAGTGAGATTTCTTTAACCACCAATTGAATTAAAGGTATCAATCTGGAATTTTTGATTATTTTATACAATATTTTCACAATATTTACTGATTCCTATTTTCAGCACATAAATCATTCACTAAATGGAGAAATGTAGCCTAAATCCTTGATTCTTTGAGTAACAGTTTATTTGAAAGAACTATCTTACTAGCACTGCTAATGGTTGAATAGTGGATCTAAAAGGGATCTGGGTGATGCATGCCTGAAATTTCAGCACTCTCGAGGGAGAGGCAGAAGGATTGTGAGTTCTAGCCATGCCTGGGCTACCTAATACAATCCACGCCATCTTTGGCTACTTGGTAAACCTCTGTCTGAAAGAAAATAAGTGAATTGAAAAAGTATTAATAAAGGATCCCAGACACCAAAAAGTACCAGTTTTTTAAATGTCTACTTAGACTTATCATTTATATAAAGATTTCAATTTTATTTTTTCTTAGTTGGGAAAAGCTATCCATTCCAACAGTCTGAATATATGACATTCAAATCCTAAGAAAGGGGTCTCAGTGGAATGTCATTTAGTGGTATTCAGAGTTGAGTAGCCTGCATCAGTGACGAAGTATCCCTATAAGTGTCATCCCCCCTCTTAAAAGAAGTTCAGGAAACTTTCAGAAAATACCACTTGCCATGAGTTCAGAGTTCTGTCTCAAACTGTAAATTGAAAGCCAATCCTTCCTCAGGGCAATGGTTAAAAGCTTATAACAAAACTCTTGACTGTGTTATTAGAAAACACATGTGGAACTATACAAAGCTGGGGTGCTGCTTATCTGAGCATCTACTTTTAATGTTCTGGGAGAAACAAATATATATCCAATCAACTCTGGTAACTATAAGTATCTGGTTTTCCCCCACAAATAATAGTAAGCTTAATAATAAGCATGAGCTGGGGAGATATCACAGTCTGTAAGAGCACTTGCTGAGCATGCATGAAGATCTGAGTTGAAATCCTCCACACCCACAGAAGAAGCCAGGGATGAGGGATGGTAACATTAGTTCTGTGCAGTGGTTAGAGTCATTGAGCCTTGCTGGAAGCCAGCTTAGCTCAAGGTTCAGTGACAGATCCTGTCTCAGGGGAACAAGTTTAAGAGTGATACAGCAGGACACTCGACATCCTTTTCTGGCCTCTACACAAGATCACATTTGCACTAGCAACTGTGCACATTTAACACACAATCTCTATCTCTCTCATACACACACACACACACACACACACACACACACACACACACTAATAATAATAATAAGATAAAACACAGCTATGTAGCTATGTGATGCATAGGTTTGCCTTTCATCTCCACATTCACTTGGCATGCCCATCTTTCCTTTTGTATGTCCTCTGTGTCCTATTCTAATTTTTCATCTTCTCAAATAAAAAATGTCTTTTATTGATCGTTTGAACTGTTTCACTGTAGAAAACAAAAGGCACTAAAACCCAAAGTACTTAGTGAAAAAGTAATGAAATGTTAAGGAAATTCATATAAAATACGTAAAATGATAGGTTTGAATTGCAATCAATATGTGATGACAGCCTGGAATTTCTCCTTCAAGTGGCATCTGCATGCTATTTCTAAATGTTTAAAAAAATCGTTGTCTCTTCTAAATAAATCAGACATCAGCAAATACATGGACAGAGAATGATTGGGCAAAAGGCCCAGAAGACACACTGTGGAACTCTGAAGGTCAATCCAGGAAGTAAATCCGACTTAGTTCCTTCAGACTGGTGCAGTCCAAAGAGTCAAAAGACAGGCACAATTGACGTGCCGAGCTTGAGGCCTGTCATTCAGCAATCTGTCTTTACTGTATGGCCAAGAAGCCATTCTTAGAAGCTCCCAGAGTAAAGTATAGCATATTCGATTGTTACCAGAGATTCAATGAGTATAAATCCCACTTAGCTTTGACATAGTGTAGCACATCTTATTCACAACTCAGATTTAACAACTACAAAAGTCCTATACCACCAATATTCCTACAAAACAATGTGATGAGAAGCCTGAGCTGAAGATTCTCACCAGATGTGCTCTGATTTATCTTTAATAACTTATTGTCATATGTTAACTTTGTTAAGAAGCAAATATTTTAGCATACATAACTAGGTTTTTCCAGATGTTAATATCTAAAGGAAAGCAATTGACATGGAAGCTCAGATTTCTACATAAACCTTGGTAAATGGAAACATAAACTATATATCTCTCTATATGCTTAGCCATTTGAACTATAAACTAAATTTTTAAAACCACACTGGAAATTGGCACTCCTTGCTCGATTTCACCATATTATAGAGCACAAAATTTTAAATATTAAAAAAATTCAAGAAAAGTGGCCCAAACATATATAATGGATCCCAGTTAATATTTTTATAGGAAAAATCCTTGTCATGGAAATTACATATCAGTTTACCAGGTTACTAATATAATTAATTACTGAAATATACTTTATTGTTATGATTTATATGGTGTAGAAATGTTATTAAATACATATAGCATATGGAATGTATATATTAAAAATACATAGGTGAAAGCCAGGCGTTGGTGGCGCACGCCTTTAATCCCAGCACTCGGGAGGCAGAGCCAGGCGGATCTCTGTGAATTCGAGGCCAACCTGGGCTACCAAGTGAGCTCCAGGAAAGGCGCAAAACTACACAAAGAAACCCTGTCTCGAAAAACCAAAAAAAAAATACATAGGTGAGTTTTAATTGCAGTAAAACACTATAGAAAAATCTTATGGAGTGAAAAATCATTTGAAATATACGTCTCTTAGGCCTGTACATATAGCTGCTATTCTCTTGAAACAAAGTCGCCAGACTTTGTATAGGTACTACTTTACTAAAATGATCATGGAAAACTTGTTTCTTTCCTTTATAGGGCTGGGAAAAATTTAATATCAATACCTTTTAAAAAAGTAAATCAGGTATTGAATTGGGTGTCCATATCTCAAAGTGGCTTTAGGATACCGTTGATTTAAAAAAAATATTGTATTACTAGAGTATGAAAGTGATGCCAGTATGATCTTCCTTCCCACAGGTAGGAACACTGACCGGGTTTTTGCTTTTCTTTCTCTATGGGGAAAAAGAACATCATCCAAATTCTAAGTTTTTATAAAAATTGATGTGTTTCTCACACTTAACAAAGACATGTACATTAGCATAACTGTACTTTCTCAAATAAATATTGTTAGACACAAAAGTGAAGGTTTTACTTTAGTAGATTTGGTCCTTTCTTTTTTTTTTTTTTTTTTTTTAGCAATGTCTTTTTTTTTTTTTTTAAGATTTATTTATTTATTATGTATACAGTGTTCTGTCTGCATGTCAGGCCAGAAGAGGGAGCCAGATCTCATTACAGATGGTTGTGAGCCACCTTGTGGTTGCTGGGAATTGAACTCAGGACCTCTATAAGAACAGCCAGTGCTCTTACCCTCTGAGCCATCTCTCCAGCCCCAAAACTTTTTTTTTCCCCCGATGCATAGATGCATCCTCGGGGACTCGAACCCGGCACCTCCGGGTCCAGAGGCAGAGACCCTAGCCTCCGCGCCACCGCTCGGGTTCACAATTTGGTCCTTTCTTAATCATAACTACAGCTGGCCAGAACCACAGATTCTAAATTCAAAATGCCTAATGGCCCTTGATAGTTTTTGCTTCCATCTGAAACTTAACAAGCCAGGCTTCCATCATCTACATTGCTCTCAGTTCTTTTAAATCTTTCAAGTTCCCACAGAATATCCCACTGAGCTCTGAACACTCAACAGATTTTCCAGTTCAAAGTTCAAAGGCTACCACAATCATCCCAAATTCACGTGGTCAGATCTGTAACAGCAATACTTCACAACCTGATCCTTATTTTTGTCTTAGAGTTTCTACTGCTATGATAAAACACTATGGCCAAAAGATACTTGGAAAATAAAGGGTTAATTTCTTCTTATAAGTCTCAGGTCACACTCCATCACTGAGGGATTCAGAGTAGGAACCGAAACAGGGCCTGTGGAGAAATGATGCTTACTGGCTTATTTCTCATAGCTTGCTCCTCATGGCTTACCCAACCTGCTCTGTGTATAGCACCAAGATCATCATCCCAGGGTGTCACTGCCAAGAGAGAGCTTTGGAGGATCCTGGGAGAATTTCTAGGGGCAAATGAGAGATGGATATGACCAAGATACATTGCATACATGTATGAAATTTTCAAAGAATAAACAAATTTTAAAATTTAGATACTATAATAATGTAGTACCTCTTTAGAATAATTGTGGGTACATATTCAGATAGCACAAGAAAGGATTAGCCCATGTCCTGGCATATATCAAGTCGTTAATTAGTGTTTACTTGTAGAAGTAGAAGTATTCTCATGCCATGAGTAGAGTTCCTAGGTGCCCTTTGAACACTGGTGTTTGTCTGATCATGCTTAAATTCTTCCTAGAACTCAATACTATGGCAACATATATAAGCTTCATTGTAGGATGGATACAATTTTAGAAAATTAGGTTCCATTCTCCTCTTAAGACTATACATGCATATTAATCTTTATACTTAAATATGCCTATAGATTTAATTTTGATTTCATTTTTCTTAATCACCACGTCTGTCAAAATATAGATTAACATATAGTAAGTATGTAGCTAAAAAAGAACAATGTGCTCGGTAGTCTTATTTTATAAGAGGGAGTTTAATGGACACTGTGCCATGAAAATTTGTAAATGACCAACCAGATGAAAATGAAGCATTTTTAAAATTATGATTCTAAAGGAATAAAGTTCCAGTGGATTTTTTAAGACCAGAAACAGGAGACTAGTTTTGCAAAACAAAGTATCAAACCATTCTTCCTGTGCTAGTCAAGCCCATTTTAATGAAAAGACACTATTTTCCTGTGAGCAACACCACTATGAGGAAGCATTCTAAATCACTCCTAAAGATAGAAGTTTACTAGCACAGAAAAATAGAGCAAGTGCACAATGTTAACAAGAACTGCTCCTGTATTTGCAAAGTAAATGCCAATTTATGAGGAATAAACCCATCAAAGGACATTCTGGTGTAGAATATCGAAAGAGATTTCAGAATAAGAGCATGCCCCATGTGACTGATGTCCATTAAAAGGGAGACTATAAAAAGACTCACATCATTTAGAGTTTGAGTATAGAGAAAGATGTTCATCCATAAATTTCCTCTTGAATTTTGGCTAAATAAATGAGAACTCCTAAATTATATGCAGACTCTCCATGAAAAATAACTTGTGCTTGAATGTGATTATGAAAAGGGGATACCAGTATTTTACAGTATAATGTTAAAACACTTAACATTCCAGTCAAACTTCACTCTACCAACTAAGTATGCTCCTGCAGATCTGTGGGTAAATTGAATCATCATAATTTCAAAGAAGTGCTCCCTTCATTTTTGATTGATTTCTAATTAGTAGTGGCTTAACATGTCAATTTTAAGAGTCTCTGTCCCCCAGTCTCTTTTAAGCAGCTAATGATCACTGAAAGATTTATATTCACAAGGGAAATATGCTATTTAAAGATACTCTGTGGTGAATGGTTTTATATGAGAACCCTTTTGTAATTGAATAACCACCCTCATTACTTCTCTCTGTGGTAATGCAGATTTTTACACTATCATCAGATGGGGTTCATCAATTTGAAACTGCAAGTGCCATTGTCCTGGACAAAGGACCATCCACCCATCATCGCCAATGAGTCCCTTTAGTTTGTCACTAGAAAAAGAAGGGAACCTTCTATCTCCTAATAGAAAGTAGTAAATTCATTCATTAGCTTCATAATAAATGATATTTCATTTTTAAAAATATTGAAAAATGATATTAAAATATTGAAAAATGGTACTATAGAGTTTACTATAATATTTAAATAATAGCATTTCATGTTCAATCAGGACAAAATACACTGTTTCCATATGTAATATATTTTGCAGGCCATCCTGCTCTATTACTTGCCTCTATTTTGTTGAAACACACACCAACAGAATGACTACCCATGATACAGTATATTATGCATAGTCATAACTCTGATGAAAATTCTGTTTCCTTTTTACTAGCATATATTGTTATTATTTGTACAAAGTTAAGGGTTTCAGTAGGAGATTGCAATATATGCATACAATACATTTGGACATATTGTCCCAATATATTTATATTACTCTTACTTAACAGGAAATTTCTTTTTCTCAAATTTATATGTCTCTTTTCATTATACCATTGTGGCAACCACCTCACTTTAACTTTATTTTTCTTTTGAAGATAAAGTTTATACATTGTGATTTAACTTACAGCTTTATGAACAAACTATCACAAATATTTTCCTAAACATATGCTCCTAAACACACCATATGTTTCCATATGTAGAATAACCATAAGGTTTTAAAACCTAAACCCCATAGCAAAATCTTTCAAAGAGGCATCTTTCCAATCCACTATCAGAAAAACTAGAGATTTTTCAAAATAAGATATGAAAAATATATATCAGTTTATAAAGTACAGTAACAAACTCAATAACAAAAAAGAAAATTAAAAGTTTAGCAGAGTTTTTATTTTTCAAAATCCACCTGTTTTGAAATAAATCAAAAGGTAACTCCACTTCAATTGACGAGAGTAGGAGAGAAAGCTGGGTAGTTGTTCAAGACTCTGGGACTCAGTCATCCCCTCTTCCTGCCACTTCTGCCCAATTACCTCCTCAAACTAGCGAAAAAACAAGAGACATTTTCACCTTCTGAATGTTCTTTTGGTTTCTAGTTTAACAGAAGCAGAAGGCCCTTTGTGGACTTGCCTGCTGAAGAATCGTGATTACAGAATATTGGCAGCTCTTTGAATAGGAAGAGACCAAGGGAAGGTTTCTTGTTCTCCAGAAAAAGATTAAAAAAAAAACCAATGAAATTGAGCACATCAAGCCAGAAACAGAATACTCCCAGTCCTAGGCAAAACTGACATTGTTGCTACAAATATTAAGTAAGAAATAGTGTGAAATAGCTTAGAAGTTCAGAATCTATTTTTATCGTCTCTTTATAAAAGAAAAAAAAATAAATGCCTTGATGAACATGCATTCTCAGATGAGAATGGCATTATCTTGGCAAATTTATGGGTTTTTAATTAATTGATTTCCTGAAATGTTCCTGGAAAAAATACTACTTTGACTAAAGTTATTTGCGCTAAATTTGTATTATTTTTAGGTATTCTAATTATTATTCACTACCTTTTATAAGTAGTAATATTACCTTCAGGATTATCCACCACATACTATATTATTCAATGGATGTATATGAAAATATTATTTTATGTGTGATTATTTATAACATCTGTTAAAAAAAAAACTCTTATTTCCTAAGAGTAATGTGTTTTCACTCCAAAGATGTTTTTTAAGACTTTCTGCTAGAGAGTAGAAGTGATATTATGTATTAGGAGATAAAAGAAGCAAAAATTTGATTAGGTATTTCAGTTTCAGATGAGATTGTCTCACAGAGAACATCAATGACTGCATATGAGAGCATGCTCAGTCAAAAGTGATTCCTGCTGCTGTGAATTTCAGGGCGAATGGGACAGGGTGTTCTTTCAGTCGCTCTTTATGTATTCAAAATGAAATAAAGGAGCAAGGCAGTGTCTCAATTTCCTAGAGGGAGGAGAACAGACAGTTTATTTATACCTAAAAAAAAAACTACTTCAAGAAAAGGTTAACTTTAAAAATTTTTTTTTGGGTTTTTTTTTTTCTATTTTGAGACATGGTTTCTTTGTGTAGCCCTGGCTGTGCTGGAACTCACTCTGCAGACCAAGCTGGCCTCGAACTCACAGGTATCCACCTGCCTCTGCCTCCCGAGGGCTGGGATTAAAGGCGTGTGACACCACCGCCTGGCTATTGGCTGACTTTCATTGGCTAGCTTTGCCTTTGCCTTTTTTCTTCTCTCCTCCCTTCCCATCTGTCCCCAGCCTTCCCTTCTCTTCTGCCCCCCCTTCTTCTTCTTCCCTTTCCCTTCACTTTCTTTTCCTTTCCTTTTGCCCAGTGCTAGACTTTCCTGAGATAGATTTGATATTGATCAGGTAAAAGGCTGATAGTTTAATTTCTTCACTTTTCCCAAAGTGGAGTCCAAGGTTGGCTGCTTAGACTTGGATTAGAAGTGATAGGAACAAGTCATTCCTTCCCACCTCTTACAGTGCATTGTTTTTTACTTCGTTGTACTGAAAGTAGGCACTGTGATCTCTTATCATATTTACTTAGATGTTCCGAAGATAGTTTGGTGTGTAAACTTTGCCTTTGTAACTTGGTGTATCTAAGGGAAGAGGTAACAGGAGGATTTTACTCAGCTCTACTAGGCAATTTAAATTTGAAGTGTGACCGGTTCTGATATTTCATAGTCATTGTCATGGTCATAAAGTGGCACATCATTTAAAAACATGAGGATTGACGATCACAAGAAGCACTGTAGCTAGCATGTTCTGTATTTTTCCATTTCTGTAGAACATCATTTTTATATAGGTGGACTATTACTGTTCAGGGTGGGAAACTGATGTGGAGAGAAAATATGTTAGCTAACTTCATATTAGGAGGAAACATGGGTTTAGAAGTCTAACTCAATATAGAAATCCCAGAGGGAAACTCTGATTGGCCTAGATTGGGTTATAGATAGAAATTTTGGACAAATTACTATAGCGTCAGGAGTAAGATCTAGGCTTGATAACTACTGTATGCCTATATTTTGTGCAAGTATATACATGTAGGAGTATAGGGCTTGTACCAGAAGAAGGTAAGTTAAGAACCAATAATTATCATAGGATCTAGCTTTTCTTTGGCATTTAATATCTGATACTTGTCATCTTTGATTAATCTTTATCTTATTAGTTTACCTACAGAACTAGGCATATGATTCATTTTGAGTGATTTTTAATTTTCTTAGACTATAAGCCCTTTGCTTCTCCCACCAACAAATTCTGACATTCTATCTTTTTGTATATGCATATGCAAATGCACGCACATGCATGTGTGTAAGTGTGGGAGCCACAGAACAACTTCAGGTGCTATTATCAAGGTGTCATCCACCATTTATTTGTGACAGGACATCAAACTAGCTTGGAGTTCGCCAAGTACGGTAGGCTGACCACTGCGCCCCTGATCTCTACCTTGAATCTGTCTCCCAGAACTAGCATTACAAAAAAACACCACCATGCTCATTTTTGCTGTGCATTCTGGGAATTGAAGTCATGTACTCATGTTTCCAAAGCAAGAAGTCTATTGACAACTGATACACCCCATCCTTGGTGGTACATTTGTCTCAGATCCAGACCTGCACTCCTCTGATTTATCTGTTCTGTGAAGTATGCTATTTCTTTTTTTTTGGGGGGGGGGGTGTTCTATTCTCACCATTTATTTGGAACAACAGGGCAACAGTAGTTATAGATTTTTAAATGATAAACATAGTGATAAGAGTGTTGAAAATAAGTCTGGCCTGAATTTGGAGAGTAAGTGATTTTCCAGTTTGGGGGTAGGAGAGAAAACAGGTGCAAGATCATCTCCAAAGAAGAAGAGATCACATACTCAGTGAGCCACCAAGGAGTTTGTTTTCCACTCACTAAGGGCAAGCAGTGCAGTGCAGTGCAGGCTAACCATCCATGATCTTACTCACAGCATATCAGAGTCTCCAATTGTCCAAAGTAATTGCCAGTACAAGAGAGAAAGCAACTCCAGACTGACTTAGCAATCAATCTGGATGACTATGAAGTGTCCCCCAGTCGTGAAATGGCAAAAATCTTCAAAGTGACTGTTGGAGCAGCGAACCA
This sequence comes from Peromyscus aztecus, assembly GCA_902168405.1. NCBI lineage: Eukaryota > Metazoa > Chordata > Mammalia > Rodentia > Cricetidae > Peromyscus > Peromyscus aztecus. The sequence goes on from CABHPQ010113796.1 coordinate 48,560, forward strand.
CTCATGTGCTTCCGGTTACTAAACAGTGCATAGAGACTGGTGAGTGTCAATTCTGCCAGGCCACCACACGCTATTCCTAGAAGATCACCTGTACTTTTTTTTTTTTACTTTTTTTTAAATTTTTTTTTTTTAAGTTCTTTAAGACAGGGTTTCTCTGTGTGGCTTTGGAGCCTTTCCTGGAACTCACTTGGTAGCCCAGGCTGGCCTCAAACTCATAGAGATCCGCCTGCCTCTGCCTCCCGAGTGCTGGGATTAAAGGTGTGCGCCACCACTGCCCGGCTCCACCTGTACATTTATACGACATTCCTGTCATGGTTCCCGCTGCTACTGGGTTGAGGTTCTCTTCTGAACCCCGTGTTTCCTCAATGATAACACCAAGTGCACTATAGAGCAAAGCCAGGGAGCCTAGAATATTAGCCCAAAGTGCCCCTTTCCTAGTCACCATATTAAAAACCTGTACATTTCTTGGTTTGGACCAGGCCATGCTCTGAGTTTCCTTCAATCCTAACCGAAGACCATTCATTGCCCCAATTGCAGCCCCTGTCATGCATCATCCTCCAATGGTAGAGAAAGCTAGCTCAAATCTGCCTCGGGTTTTGTTAGCTCCAGTTGACAAAATGAATTCATTGGTATCCTGAACAAGATAGCGTGGATCCACGTTTAAATATGGAGACAGGGGATTCATACCAGTTAGCGGAATGCCGGCCAAGTCAGCCTGCGAGTAACCCGCTCCTCCCGCTCCTAAGAAGCCAGCTAACCTGCTGGTGGTTTTGTTGCCACTTCCCCCACCACCCTTCATGATGTCACAGCAAACTGCGGTGGGCTTCCCACCACCACCTCAGGCTAGGGTCCTGTGCTCTGCCATGGTCCCCACAGCCCCAGCGGGAATACCCACGTTGCTACTGCCACCTTCACAAGCTCGTAGTATGCTATTTCTTAACCTTAAACTTAAATTCAGTTGCAAACCAAACATTATATTCTTAGTTGCCAGCTGTAATTTGTGGAAGAAAGTACATTTTCTGTAATATGGGAGTGGCAGATGTGAATCAGAGTCAGCTTTATATAAGTGAGTAAAATGAGGTCAGGTATAATACTGTGATGAAAGACTGAGACCACAATGATTTGGGGGGAAATATATCCTACATTAGGGACTTAGAATTCATTTTAACAGGATATGAGCTAAATAAAACACGTCTATGGGTAGTTTTAGTCTAGTGGTCAAAGTATGATCCCTTTATTGGAAAATCCAGTATTTATATAAGAAAATGCACGTTCTCTGTGGAGCTATCTTAAAAATAATGTAAACTAACAGTAGTGCTCACAAAGACTATCATAGAATGTAAATCTACCATCATGTATGAATCTACCATCGTGCTACAGATTGGAATATGGTACAAATTGATCTGCAATGTGTATAAGAAAACTAATATCTATCTTCTCAGAACCAAGGAGCTTAGGGAAAAAAATGAAATTAATCATGAAGGGAGAAACATTCCATCAGATGATACAAGGACCCTGGAGGTAAAATCCAGCAATCAAATGTTCTTTAGGAATCTGGCAACAGAGATACAGTTATGATTATTTTCTTCCCACACAGTTGTTAAGAAAAGTAGAAGCATCTATAAGCTATTCCAGTAGACATTTTTACAAGTAATTTTAAAAACACATTTCAGAAATTAAACCAATTGACTGTAAGACACACAGAATTCTTTGAATGCTGCCTGTAACCCAGTCAGGCCGTGAGTTTGCAGCTTTCCTGCCTTGGCCAGTCAGCTGGATTACAGGCCTGCATCACCAGGTCTGCTTGGTACTTTTCTTACTCTACAAAATTTCTATATAGATATGGCCTTGCTCCTGAATCCCTTTACTTGAGAAATGGAATTACCTAATTTAATTGGAAGGGCATACCAAGAAAGTAGCCAATGAGTGTCTTTACCTTATCAGTTCCAGCCTCTATGTAGTGGCTTTCATGAACTTAATGTGATCATCATTCCTCTTTTGGCAATCAGGGTAAAGGCTTGGGTCAACAGAAATTAAAAATCCTTTATAGTAGGCCTTTGGATATTTAGCTCATTTTAGCAAAAATTGAAGAGTCAATTTGTGAAACTTGCAGTTTGATTTAATAAGAAAGTCCTCTTTATAAATTGAAGTAATACTAATGTCTCTACTGTGAATAGTGTGTGTTTACCTGCTGTCTAGAATATAAAAGCAAGACCTTCCAGGATCAGACCATATATTTTTTTATCTTCATATTTCATTGACAGTCCTGTTAGCTCATACCATTGGTCAATCATTCCTAACCTTACCATGACCTTTACCATTCTATAAACTTATATAGTCTATGTCTGTCTTAGTTGGAATTTTATTTTATTTCTGTGAGATACCATGACCATGGCAACTCTTTTAAAGGAAAACATTTAATTGGGGCTGGCTTATAGTTCAGAGGTTTAGTCCATTATCATTATGGTGGGAAACATGGTGGCACACAGGCAAATATGGTACTGGAGAAGGAACTTAGAGTTCTACATCTGGATCAGCAGGCATCAGGAAGGAGAACTGTGTGCCACTGAGCCTGGGCTTGAGCATATGAAACTTCAAAGCCTGCCCCATGAGTGACACACTTCCTCCAACAAGGCCACACCTACTCCAACAAGGCCATACCTTCTTTTTTTAAATTTTATTTTATAATTTAATTTAACTTTACATATCAGTCACAGATTCCCCCTCCCCCCCCAAGGCCATACCTTCTAATAGTGCCACTTCTTATAGGCCAAGCGTTCAAGCACATGAGTCTATGGGGGCCATTTCTATTCCAACCACAACACCTCTATGCCTTCCTCATTCTTGTGTACACACATTTTAACACACACCTTAGTACCACCTCTGTGATGCCTTCCCTCTGGTTTCTGTTCCCATTAGGCAGACTTAAACGTTACCTGTCAAGCCCTAGTAGACACCTCCCCCTCTTTCATATTCTCTCTCTCTCTCCTCTGTCTGCCTGCCTGTCTGTCTCTCTCTCTCCACATATGTATGTATGTATGTATGTATGTATATATATATATATATATACATACATATATATACACAAAATATCTAGACAGAGATAAGACAGATAAATACATAGATAGATGATAGATAGATATAGATACATTTGTGTGTCTCTGTCTGTCTCTGTCTCTCTTTCTATCTCTCTATCTCTCTCTGTCTCTCCTCTCGTGTGTGTGTGTGTGTGTGTGTGTGTGTATATGTGTGTGTTTGTGTGTGTGTGTGTGTGTGTGCCCATTATAGCATCTCTCTCATTGTGTATCATTTTCCCTTATTGTGCTTGGAACATCTATTGAACAAATTGGAATATTATCATATTCCCCAGTCTATATATGATTCAGAGAAACATATGAATGACTAGTTCATTCACTGAGTTTTAATAATCATAAATAAAACATAGAATTTACAACTTACTCTTTTCACTAGCTGTATACTACAGAATAGTGTATACTATGGAATAATGGAGTAAAACACAATAAAACAGCTAGATTTATTTTATTTCAAGAAATGATTCAAGATTCTCCTTCATGGATGAGAGAGACAGATAGAGAAAAGCTCAGGAGTCCAGCTATGGAAGCCTAGCAATAAATCAAGTCCAGATTGGACAGAGGAGGAAAAATCAGCTGGATATTGAAGGTCACAATAGAGCAATAGGTTGACTTTGGAAAAATGAATAGGGGTTAAAAGAACAGTTACATTTCACAGGTCAGCTAGGAACCTGGTCAAGGGTAGAAGGTTAACTGGAACCTTGAGTTTAAAGTTTAGCCTGGTAGACATCACAATCTCAGTGCCCTGAATGATAAATTGTTTTGCTAGTCCCATTTGCTACTTTGTTGTTAAGTGTCTACCTGGTACAAGATCTGGTTATAACTGGATACATAAGGAAATAGGTAGACATCAGACAGATGGACAGACAAGCAAAACCCAGTAGTACAGGACTGTGATCCCTGCTACCCTAGAGTCAATGGTAGGAGAACCACAGGGTTAAAGACAACCTAGGCTACAGGGTGAGTTCCAGTCTAGCCTGAGTAATTTAGTGAGACTCTCTCTCAAAAAAAAGAAGGCTGTTTGTGGTTTAACATGAGCAAGGTCCTAGGTTCAATTCCTAGGACTGTATAAAGTACATACATTAAGGTACAAATGGGCAGATTCCTCCTCACAAGGAATTTACATTATTATCTCAGTTGACCTTTGTATCTGTACTCCCTATTCCTCAAGAAGAAGCCGTGACTTTTTGTCCTTTATACTTTCAGCCCTGATTGAATGTCAGCTATCATTTAAATGAGCTTTTTAATCAGCATCTGTGGGTGCAGCTTTCTTGATTAGTGACCCTGATTTCTCATTGATCCTGCAGAATCTTACATTTGCAAGGCATTTTTATGTGTTGTGTTATTTTGTCTTTCCAACAGCCTACTGTAACACGAATTTCATCTTATCATATCCATAACCTGCAGTGTATATAATGCCTGCATTTTACAGACTCTGTCTAAAGTTTATGTGCTCCAATTCTTGGGATATTTCTAGAGAATAGAATATTCACTGTTGTTTTCCTTCTGTGTGTTGAGTGCCGATTGTGAGTCATCCTCTGAAATCTAAGACTGAATTGTAACAGTAAAAAAAAAAATTTCTCAATCCTTTTGATTTTTATTTTATTCCATTGTTAATGGATTTTGTTGCTCATCAAATAAAACATCTAAAAATTATTCAGTTGAACACCAACTTGACCTTGAAACATCTCTATCTTAACCAGTCTGAGCTGCTAAAGCAAAGTACTTTATACAGGGAATTCATAAACACCAGAAATTTATTTTCCACTATTCTAAATGTTAGAAAGTCTAAGATCAAGGCAGCAGCAGATTTCAGGCATGGTGAGAGCAGCCTGTTTCATCAAGTGATACAGCCTTCTGCCTGTGTCCTCTTGTGTTCGGGGCTTACTGCAGCACTCCAGGACCTTGATAATAAGGGAATTAATCCTATTTACAAAGGTCACGTCCTTATGACTGTATCACTTTTCAATGGCTCCACCTCCTAATACTTTGGTGACTAGGTTTTGAAGTCAAAACGATAAGGAGACATAAGCATTTAGATCAATAGTGTCCCAGATTGTTGAGCACTCACACCCCATCTATTCTGCTACATGTCTCTTGGATCTACTTCTGTTCATCTTTGCCTCCTATTTTCTTACTCCAATTTTTTGTACTTCTGATCTCTCAAGTACATTTTAACAGACACTTTTCTACTTACACTGATCTTGAAGCATGAAATTTCTTTTCAAGGCACTTAGGAAAATGGAAGTACTTAGAATGTTCATGAACAGAATGTCTTGTGAGCTGCAAAAGTTAATGTGAGAAAAGCTGATAGAAGAGTCAGCTCATCAGAGTTTTTCCTCCTTAAAAAGCAGCTAGTTATAAGCCCTTCTTAAACAGCAAGCACAAAGCAAGTGCTCTCATTTCCCTGCTTAAAATAGACAAAATAAAACTAATAATTGACTTGTCAATTTACTGTGACTATTAATTCCCTATACACAAAGATGGCCTTTGTTAATTTAGGATGCACATTTTCTTTCCAAATATAATTATCTGACTATATATAGATAAGTAATTTAAAGCCAGCTAATGATTGTTTGAGCATCTAAACTTAAAAACTGTGTAGACATTAGTAAATTATCCACTTAGAAAACCTGTAACAGTTGCAACAAAATTAATGTTAACTGATAAGTTAAATTGGACTTGTGATATTTTATGACATTTAGAGTATGCCTTATCCGTGGCTTGTAAATATACTTTCATGGTGAAGAACTGATAAGCTTCACATAGACATAGAAGTGCTTTGTTATGTAAATGTATGCTGCATTAACCTAAGAAAGTAATTTGCAATCTTTCCTATACCATGACATTTGCTAGGTGCAAGGCTCCATTGTATCAGGAAACATCCATCGATTGTGAAAATGAGGATGGAAGCATGGCCAGAGGTTGTAGCTTAGTGGGAGAGTGCTTTCTTGACATGTATGGGGCCCTAGGTTCTATTTCCAGAACTGCAAAAAAGTAAAAATAATGGCACATATTCACAAATTAAATGTCAGTGACCAATAGATTCAAAATATTTGTACTTATAGCATAATATAATGTTGAAATCAAAATGGAAACTGACTTTATTATGTTCTGTCAGAATAATTTCCTTGCCGGGCAGCAGTAGTGCACACCTTTAATCCCAGCACTTGGGAGACAGAGGCAGACAGATATTTGTGAGTTCAAGGCCAGCCTGGGCTACAGAGTGAGTTCCAGGAAAGGCTCCAAAACTACACAGAGAAACCCTGACTCAAAAAAAAAAAAAAAAAAAAAAGGCCGGGCGGTGATGGCACATGCCTTTAATCCCCAGCACTAGGGAGGCAGAGGCAGGCGGATCTCTGTGAGTTCAAGGCCATCCTGGGCTACAGAGTGAGTTCCAGGAAAGGCGCAAAGCTACACAGAGAAACCCTGTCTTGAAAAACCAAAAAAAAAGAAAGAAAGAAAGAAAGAAAGAAAGAAAGAAAGAAAGAAAGAAAGAAAGAAAGAAAGAGAGAAAGAAAGAAAGAATAATTTCCTAGATATGAGGTTAAGCTAGAATTCCCAAAGCTCATTAGAATAATAATCAATTCAGTCCTCAAATGCAGAACACAGTTTGTATTCAATTTGATAATCAGTCAGCTTTTGAAATAGCATATGTATTTATTGGTTTTAAGTACATTTGTATGTATGATACACACATGCATGTTCAAATATTTAAGCACAAGTATGCATGCTAGAGTGTGCATGTGTGTGCGTGTGCATGTTTGTGTGTGTGTGTGTGTCTGTCTGTCTGTCTGTTTGTCTGTCTGTCTGTCTATCTGCCTGCCTGCCTGTGTATTTGGGCCAAATGTTGAATCTTGCTGGATCTCTGTTCACTTTATTTTCTAAGTCAGATTGTCTCCTTGAACCTGCAGCTCACTGATTCGGCTGGTCTAGGTAGCCAACTTGCTCCATGGATCCCCCTGTTCCATCTCTAGAGCACTAGGATTACAGACGACTCAGCATAGCTACCATATTAGTTCCTTTTTTGACTACTATAATAAAATCTCATGACCGACACAACTTAGAGAAGGAAGGGTTTATTTGAGATTTACAGTTTCAAAGGAATGAGATTCTATCACCATTAGGGCAGAAAAGTGTGACAGCAAACACTAGTCATGATAGCAGGACCAAATGAGAAATCACATCTTCAACCACAAGCAGGCCACAGGAGAGAGCAATCTCAAACTGCTGCGAGTCTTTATACTTTCAAAACCCAACCCCAGTGACATACTTCTAGTAAGGACATCTCCAACAGCTCCCCAAACAGGGCGACCAACTGAGAATTAATCATTCGTATATCAGAGACTATAGAGGGCATTTATGATCAAACCAACATACTACCCAGCATGTAAGTGGGTTCTGAGGATACAAATACCAGTCCTCAAAATTTGTCTAGTAAAAGTGTTAATGCTACAGAGCTATCTCCTCAGCCCTAATCAACTATTCTATATGTGTTTCTATCATCTATCTATCTATCTATCTATCTATCTATCTATCTATCTATCTGTCTACCATCTATCTGTCCATCATCTATCTTATCTATCTCTTCTAACCAGATGAGTCTGATTTTTTTTAGTAATTTTCATAATCTTTGTGCTATATGAATGTTTTCTATGTGTATGAAGGAGTTAACATGCACATATGGGTTATCTTATGAGTAGGATTGTTAGTTTTAAGGAAGGCCGACTCTACCACTCAGATACAGTGGCTCTAAATAAGGCTCTGACAACCCTTCATAGTGGTAGCTTGTATGACACTACACTGAGGAATTAGGAGGCAGATGAAGTGAAGAGAGAAGACACTTCTCCAAACATCGTGGGAATTCGACAAGAATGTGAGTCTTTTACCCTATTCAAAAATTATTTTGCACCAGGCAGTGGTGGCACATGCCTTTAATCCCAACATTCGGGAGGCAGAGGCAGAGGCAGGCAGATCTCTGTGAGTTCGAGGCCAACTTGGTCTCCAAAGTGAGTTCCAGGAAAGGCACAAAGCTACACAGAGAAACCCTGTCTCGAAAAACCAAAAAAAAAATTGCTATCTGTATTTGGTTTCCTGTGGTTATTATAGAAAGTTTCTGTAAATTGGATAGCTTAACACAACCAAAATTTGTTATTTTACCACTCTAAGCTCACAAATATAGACTTAAAGGCTCTGCCATCTCTGAATGGTTCTGGAGCATTAATGTCAAAAATCCCAAAGTCTATTATAAATTCTCAGATAATATTAATTTGAATCAAATTGTTACAGGTGTTCTAAGAGGATGATTTGCTAATATCTACATTGTTTTAACAGTAAATCCCCAACAATAAGATAGCTAAGAATGGTATCTTTTACATATTCTACTACATTTATTAAAAACTTATTCTTAAAGTCCATAAGGTAAGTGAGCAGTGAATTGTTATTCATCGTTTATCAGGGTTCACTGTCTCTGTCTGTGTGTTTGTCTGCCTGTCTGTTTAATCTGTCTGTCTGTCTTTCTGTCTCTCTATCCCTCTGTCTCTCTTTGTCTGTGTGTGTGTGTGTGTGTGTGTGTGTGTGTGTGTGTGTGTGTGTGTGTTTCAGTGATGCTTTTACAGAAGTAATGCAGGAAATCACATACTTATTTGTGTTATAGATAAGTTATTTTCTTTTTCTGTCTCAATTATTATCAGAATAATTAAATAAGATAGAGTTTACTAATTTCTGAGTGTTTATTTTCTTCTTTAAGAAAAGATATGTGTTATACTTCCTCCTGGAGTAACAAGCTGATAGATTATCTTCAGTGAGTTATTGATGAGGTTTGGGTTCTATCTTAATTACTTTTCTATTTCTATGAAGAGACACCTTGACCAAAGCAACTTTTATAAAACAAAGTATTTATTTGGGGGCCTCATGGTCCTATGACCATCATGGAAGGGAGAATGGCAGCAGCAGCGAGGCATAACACTACAGTGGTGGGTGAGAGCTTACATTCTGGTCCGTAAGCATGTGGCACACACACACACACACACACACACACACACACACACACACACACACACCACAGAAAGAGAGAGAGAGAGAGAGAGAGAGAGAGAGAGAGAGCAAGCTAGCTGAGAATGACATGGGCTTTTGAAATCTCAAAACCTATCAATAGAAACACATGTCCTTCTACAAAGTCACACTTCTTAATCCTTCCCAAACAGTTCCACCAACTATGGAACAAGCACTCAAATATATGAGCCATTCTCATTCAAACTACCACAGGTTGCAATGTTTCTGAAATTATATTGTTCCCTCCGCATATTTAATGGATTTTTTAAACATTTACTAATGTGCCCCTAAGAACAAAAGCTTTTTAAGAGTCTTTTTAGAATATAACTATATCAATTCATTTCATAGTCCTTTTTATTAAGAAAATTTTTTCATTCATTTCACACACATAGTCTTACAAGCTTCCAAATGTTTTCATTTTTATGTTATTTATTTGTAAACATAATTTTACAATCTCATTAAAATTCTCCTGATTATTTTCACAGATGAGTTTATAGACATTCAAAAGTACTCATTCAAAAATATATCATATTATAGTAATGTACTACCAGAGACTATGCCTTTTTTCTATGTTTCATTTTCTTTTCAGACTTCCCAAGAAAAGAAGATACTATTTAGTAACTACAAAGAATATAACCAAAATTTTAAAGAATGGATATTATATAAGAAAACAGTAAAAGTTAATTGAGTTAAACATTTTCACAGTTATTTCATGAAAATAGACAGATATTTGGTAATTATCTGGAATTGTATGTGTTTAAATACTTGGGACTGGCTTGCAAATTTTAGAGTTTTTCTTGGGTTTTTTTTTTCCTCTGTCTTCCCATGCTATGTTGATTCCTGAGTGTTTGAGGAACTTCTATTTTCCAGCTCATTTAAGTGAATTTCATCCTGCTGTTTTGGTCATCAAAGGACCAAATGTGATTTGAAACAAAAGGGCATTGTATTTGTCCATGGGTGTGGGATTTTAGGGGTTTGCTCAATATATTCAGGAAGAGTAATGTGGGCTCTCTTCATAAAAAGATAAAGTAAGTTCTGTTGAATGTCAGTAATTCCAAGACATTTAGGACTTGTGAATCAGTTGAAATATATGAATAAACAGACAAATAAGTAAATAATCGTAAAGTCATCAATTTGCCATTGTGTGTGTGTGTATGTGTGTGTGTGTATGTGTGTGTGTGTGTGTGTGTGTGTGTGTGTGTGTGTGTGTGTGTGTGTGTTGGGATTCTGCTGCACTCCAGCTGCATGAACGCACATGTGCAGTTCAGGAGCTAGACAAGAGGTCTTGTGTTTTATGTCATCAGTGTGCACTGGTGATTACAGACACACGGCGTGGTCCCACAATCTGGGCATGCATGGCATAGCTCCATAAGCACACCTGCACCTTAAAGAGCAGTGACTCTTTCTGTGTTCTGTTCTTTCTTCCCCCCAACATCTTTCTCTCTCTCTCTCTCTCTCTCTCTCTCTCTCTCTCTCTCTCTCTCTCTCTCTCTCTCTGCATGTGCTCCTTACCCAGGCCTGGTTCTTTTGTTCCCCCATAGCCCTCTTTCTCCTAATAAAGCTCTGATACTGATACTGGGGTTTGTCATGACCTTTCCACACAGTAACCAGCACTGGTAACCAGCGCCACTTATCATTCTTACAGTGTGTGTGTGTGTGTGTGTGTGTGTGTGTGTGTGTGTGTGTGTGTGTGTGTGTATTTATTATGTATATGTGCAGGTGTCAGAAAAGATCATCATTTGTCTCCTGTTCTCCTCCTTAATACCTTGAGAGATGGCCTTTCACTGAAACTAGTGTTCATCTGCTGGACTAGATGGACATCAAGCCCCAGTAAACTTTCCCTGTTGTATCCACCCCGAATTGTGATTGCAATTGCATGCATCCATGCCTGGACTTTTACTGTGCTCAGGATCTTAACTCATAGCACGTCCTTATGTAACTAATATTCTTACCCACTGAGCCATCTCCCTAACCCCCAAATGATCTTCTCTTAAAAATATACAAGTTCAGTATCTCTAACAAATTTAATATGTTGCTTCTTAAAGGGATTGCTAAATGGAAACCTTAGAGCCTTTCTTAGAGAAAATACTAGCCATTTAAATGTAATTAACTCAATTTCATATTTCTTTTAATGTTCACTATGTTGTACCCATAGGGCTGTATTTCCAAATTTTGTATCATAGAGCAACTGAAATCTAGGACAACAGTTACTGATCATATTCTACTTCTCAGGAAAACTACAAATATAATATCTTTTATTTATTCTACACTAAAATAAAATATTTGATAATGAATACTATTAAGCATGTGATTACATTTTCTTTTACTTGAGAATGCAACATGGTCATTAATATGTGTGTATTCTATTTTGCTGATAGTTCAAGTGCCACAAAATAAGTTAATAACAGTTATGTATGAGGAGCTGGAGAGATGGTTCAGTGGTTAATAATACTGGCTGCTCTTCCAATGGACCTGGGTTCAATCCCCAGCATCCACCCACCTGACAACTCACAACTGTCTGTGACTCCTGTTCCAGGGGATATGACATCCACACAAACATTCATGCAGGCAAAATACTAATATACATAAAATACAAATAAATAATTTTAAAAAGTAGTTATATATGAACCTATTTTGGACTCTTATTGTGAAAGCTGTCATACATAAAATATAGTTTTTCCATCTACCCTTATACCATGTTCCAAAATAACTATAAGCAGTACTTGCAGCTAACATTGAGTGTTTCCTTCTATGTCTCAAAATAACTTGCCTGAACTATAAATGTTTTTCTAGTATTGATTAAAATTTATTTGATACTCCATTTCAATGATTTTCCATTATTATAAATGAAACTATGATTTTGTTTCAAATTCAAACTCCTGCTACACGGTTCTGCACTTCCTGTCTTTCTTTTCTCTATCTATCACTTATAAATACAGAAGCACTAATTAAAGTTGAGCAATCAAGTATACTAACTTTCCATCTCTGTCACCTTTTACTTTGGGGCACATGGCCTAACTTTCTCCCAATCCTCTTACTAATATTTTTTTTTGTTTTGCTTTATTTGGAGAAGTTTCTTTTTCTTGTTATAACACTTGGTTCCTCAAGCTTCCATTATTGTTTGGATACATATTTAAGTCTGGCTCAAATTCACGGCTTGTCACATTTTTTAGTTGCCCTTAATTGCTCAACATTAAGTGTAAAATATTTTAAAAGGTGTTTGGCAGCTTTTCACAGTCTATTGGCTATAGGCATCATAGTTTGCTTTTCTGTTTAGTTTGGGGAAACCTTTCCTATAAGTGTCTTTGCTGTCTTTGAGCTTGTATTGATCAGATTCACAAAGAATGGTCCTCTTGTCTTCTTCCAGACTGCATCTGAGCAATGTGAAGAATTCCACATGTAGCATAACAATGTATTGTCAGCTTCACTACATGTCTTGTATTGCAGAGGCTCATTCAGCCTGTACAGAAAATAAATGGATAGCCTCTGCCAAAAGAGAGAGGGGAACTAATAGCCAACTGATTCTTAAGTGTTCCATTCCTCTTGCTTCCACTCTTCTTCCACTCCACCCTCCACAGACAAATGTTCTCAATTCTTGAGCCTTTCAGGAGTTCTACCATAATAATCCAGTTGCTTCTTTGCTTCAATCTTTGAGGGATCAAGGTTCAGGTGATTTGGGGTTTTGGTTTTGTTTGTTTTGTTTTGTTTGTTTGTTTGTTTTGTTTTGTTTGTTTGGTCAGAATTTTTAGCTTGTAAGAGTATTGCTAATTAGTATACAAAACATTATGTTTTGTTGTGGTATTTCAATAAAATTTTCTTCTTGCTGATTCTCCTTCCCACCTCATCCCTTTTCTGTGCTGTACCCTTCCATCCCCAGTGGCATTTCTCTTTCATTTCACATGGGTCCTGTTACAGTCGCCTTCCTCAACACCCTTTTCCCTTTTGTGGTCCTTTTCCTAGTTCCATACACTATACATACATATAAACATTAAAAGCTAGGATCCCCATTCAAATCTTTTAAGTGAGTTACTATATAATAATTTCTAGGTTATATATTCTATTTTCTTTTTTCTGCCTTGTTTTCCTTTTTATTATGGATTCATGCCTAATGAAGTATCTCTTCATTCATATGCCCATACATCTTTGGAAGAGAAATAAATCTTTATATTTCTGTTAAATCTACCTTTGGTACATAATAATCTGCTTTTGATATTAGGAAACGGGTTCCTAGCATTTTATAAAATGCTAGAAGAAAAATGAACTGTCAATAAGTCTTCATTGAATTTAAGCAACAATTATAACACTCTATTTGCTAATCTGACTCCATTGTAAATTAAACTGAACCTGCCATGCTTGCTATTTTTGACATGCTATGGATAACAAGTGTGTGTGGTGTATTTAATGAGAAGTTTCCACAATAGGCTCAGGTACTGGAAACACTATTTGAGAAAGTGATGCAGCCTTGCTAGAAGTATGTCCAAAGGAGATGGCTTTGAGAGTTTAGAGCCTTGACTCACTTATATTCCACTCTCTCTATTTTCTATTTGCATTTGAATATGTGGTCTCTCCATTGCCTGCTCTAATGCCTGTTAAAATGTTCCCCCTACCATTAGAGACTCTACTTCTGGAACCACAGGCTAAAATAAATTATTTTTCCTTAAATTGCTTTATTTAGAGTATTTTATAATAGTAACAGAAAAATAACTAATAGAGTGAATGACAGTCATTTTTAATTATCCCATGTATAATTGCAATCCTGTTCATAAATCTTGTCACTGGTCACTTTTTAAATACACATAACATAGAAGTATAAAAATTATTTTTTTCCTTTACTTTTATGAATTCAACCGTGCTTGTTATATAGAAATTATTGTTGAGTACTCTTATTTAGCTAACAATTTTCTTAACATTTATCTTAACTGTCTAGTATGATACTAAGCTTATTAATGTAATGTAAAGATTTGGCAAGCAGCACTATTCATATGCAAAACTCACTATCTAGAATATTTTATCTTCATTGCAAGAAAACCCATACACCATATTAAAAACAGCTGTTATTTTTGTTTAAAGTTTTAATATATTATGAATATCAGAAAATCTATTGTGTTAATTCTTTAGAACCCAGGCATTTTCTACACAGAAACAAGAGTACCCTGGAACTGGCTATAAATAGATCTTGCTGAGATCTGCTTTTCATCAATCATTTTATCCTGTCAAACAAGGGACTTCTCTTCTCTTCAGGTTCTCATCCATTTATAAAGATTTAATTTCAGCTTGCAAATTCAATTTTATTCTTTATTGCTGGAGTAAGAGATTTCCTCGTTTTGATCTAGTTTACAGATTTATAGAGGGCTCAGTGTGAATGTGACATACATACAGATATCATTCAGGGCAGCATGTCATTTCAGCTGCAAAGGCTACTGTGTGTGCCCATTTGTGCATATGTTTATGAACATATGAATGATAATATAGTATGATGGTATCCTAGTCCATTCAGAAGGCTATAATAAATTGTAGTAGGTGGTATGGCTTGTAAATAGCAATAGTTTATTTCTTAAAGTTCTGAAGGCTGACAAATCCTAGATTAAGGCATTGGTCAGTAATGTAGCAGCAGCCCAGTTTCTGATACATAGACTGCGCTTCTTGATATGACCTCACACAGCAGAGATGGCTCTCTTCTGGGCCTCTTTTATGTGGACAATATTCCCTTTCATGACAGCTCTGGCAGCATAACCCAATCACTTCTCAAAGGCTTACTTCCTCATACTACAGCGTTTGACATTAAGATTTCAAGATAGGAATTTTGATGGGACCAACTTTCAGGCTGTAACAGGTGGGTGTGGATAGAGACTTTTAAAGTATGGTATGAATAGATGTTTTTAGGGACACAGCATGTGGAACGGTTGGTTATATATGTGTTTCAGAAATGGACAGAGCTCCTTCAGGGACCATTGAGTTTGAGACTCAGTGGTGAGGATAATTTATCCAGGTGGAAGACTATTCACCATAACAAAAAGTGGTATCAGCAAAAACCTATGTGTAGCAATAAATCTGAATGGCTACAGTAAATAAATCCTCTGGAATAAAATTAATGAAAATTCACCCCTGGACAATCTATGGCAGTAACTAATATTGACTTAGTGCTGCTTGTGTGCCAGAAACCACACTAAGAGACTTTTTTTGAATGATTCATTTAAAACACAAAATTGATTATAATTACATTTTACATAAGAGAAGTTTGACTCACAGAGAGATTTCCTAATGTTATACTGTTATTTGTGCCTATGAGACAAACCTGAGAAGTTTGACTTTCAGCATTTGCTTTCTATCGCTCTGATAAACATCATGACTACAAGCAACCTGGGTAGCATAGGGTTTATTTCACATTGTAGGTTCCAGTCCGAAGTCAAGGGTAGTCAGGGCAGGAACTCAAGACCATAATCAGGAGGCATGATGGTGGAAGAACTATGCTTACTCACTTACCTCCAGGTTAGCTTTCAGTTACTTTTTGTTATGCGAACCAGTACTATCTGACCAGAGGTGACCTTGTCCATAATGACCTAGGCTAACCTTTATCAATTAGCAATTAAATAATGTCCCATAGACATGCTCACAGACCAATGTGATGGAGGTTCTCTCTTATTGCTAAATCATAATCACTGTATTCAAATAAAATTTCATGGTAGATGGTAATATTTATATTTATAATTCAAATAAAATTTATTTTAGCAAATTTAAGAATATCCTTTATTACCTTGAATAACTTATTGGGTATCTTCCCCTAAGGATTATAGAATTTTTAAAGACAAAAGATGTCTTGGATGACAATTGCTTAAACTTTCAATTATTGACATTTTGGCCTAAATGATTCTTGGTTGTAAGAGGTAGCATTGTACAGTAGGATACTTAGCATCTCTGTCTCTGCCTGCTGAATGCCTATATTATCTCCCTAGTTGTACAAACAAAGGTAATCCTCTGCCATATTCCAATGTCTTCTACAAGACAAAATTATCTCACCACTGGGACTAACAAACCCTTGCCTCTAGAAATCTAGTAAAATCTCAGGAAGAGAACTTAAGTACAGTCATAGAACTAAACAACACAATTTTAGCACAATATCTGACCTTCTTATCCCAAATCAAATGTTTTAAAGTAAAAAAAAAAAAAAATTGCTAACTCCATGTCTTCTGTTGAAAGCCATGCTCCAGAACTGTGTTTTTGAAAGTGTTCATCTGCCATCCATAATAGCACAGTAAGATTGTTCTGACTAGTAATATAAACCCAATTTCATCAGCAAGTGTACATAACAAGAAAGGTGCTGACATGCCCAAGTTGGCTTACCTGAAAGGGAAGTGAGCCTTCACACATGAACTCTGGTGTTCTGTCCAAAGCTGGTGCTACTCAACTTAGTTCATTAGCATGGATTTCTTTGAAGAAAAAGCAACAGAGTATCTCATTGGGAACTTTTCTATGTCATGGCTTTCACTTCTTGCACCCTGGCCTTCTATCTTTTGCAGATAGAATAATAGCAATGACCTCTTATATTCAACATGTATAAGGGAGTGAGAATACTTTCATGGTTACTTGCAGTTTACTAACTTGTATATAGGACCTGAATAATCAAAAATTATTGAAATTAAAACATAAAATGAAAAGTTAAATTATTTTATGTTACAAATGCCTCAACTGTAGATTCCTCATGATTTCTAAAGACCTAAAAATAGCTCTTAATGAAACCCTGTTCCAAATCTTCTGTTATCTTGGGTTTTGTTGTAGGTCTTTGTCATATACTATTATAAAATTGAAATATTTAACAACCTGCTTCTGTATGTCTATCACTGTGCAGCCAAACCAGAGGCTCTTAAGGGAATAAAGGACCAGCACCTACCAAATCACAATGGTAAAATGTTAGCCCTGTCTGTGAGGTAGGGAGAAAACAGTTCTAACCAGATCTCAAGCTATAATATAGCATGATTGCTTATTTAAAAATAAATAAATTCAGTTTCAAAGGTTTAATTACCTGTAATTTATGTCCTGATGTACATTGAACTATACAAATAATTAAAGGTAAAAGAACAAGAACAAGGCATCCATATTTGCTTATTAATACTTTAATTTTGTCTTAAAAAGTATTCTTCAGATAATATAAGACTTTGCACTATGCTTTCTTTGGGCCAAATGTGCCTCTATGTGTGTGTGTATGTGTGTGTGTGTGTGTGTGTGTGTGTGTGTGTGTGTGTGTGTGTCTGTGTCTGTGTGTATGTGTCTGTGTGTATGTGTCTGTGTGTGTGTGTCCCCGTGTGGTGTAAACGGAAATTGGTTTAATATTCTGAATATAATCTAGATGGTTAAATAAAGGGATTTTCAAGCCTTCCTTATAATTACCAATTCTGAAACCAATAGAACAAAATGCACATTTGACCCATTACATCTAATGAATTGCTGAGTTCTATTGACAGTACTTCCTCAATATATTCCAAACTTGCTCACTGATCTACTTCACAGCTATAATGACCACAGTAGCTATTGTCAGCATTTCATTAGGGATGTTGAATCTGGTTTTTAATTGTTCTTACACATCCATACTTGCTCTCTTTAATAAATTTGGCTATCAACAGCCACAATGACCTTTATAGAATTTAATATGGCCCATGGCATCACCTTTTTAATACCTTTTCTATGGCTTTCCATTGCAGTTGGAATAAAACACCAAACACTTCTTTTGAGATAGGTAGTATCTCAATATGTAGACGTGGCTGGCTTAAAAATCACTATGTACCAGATTGGCCTCACCTCAACATCACACAGATCCTCCTGTTTCTGATTCCCAGATGCTGGGATTAAAGGCATATACCACCATATCTAGATAAAAGTCCAAATTCTTGATACTGGACATAAAGTCTCACATAACTTGTCTCCTCTAACCTCTTTGCCTACTTATCTCCATTCTTACTAAGCTCCATGCATGGTTTAACACACATCTGCTTTCCCCAAGTAAATTGTTCCGACATGCTCTTTCCTGTTTTTAGAATGTTCTATGAAGTTATTCTTGTTCCTATCCATTATAATTACAATCTCATGTAGGTCTAAAATTATGTACTTGATATCTATCTTCCTCACTTGACCTGAAACTTCAGAATTACAAAGATATAGGTTTGTATTGCCCACTGTACTTCTCTAGTGCCTAGTAAACAGCCACAGTAAACAGGGAGGAGGAACACAAAATTATGTTATGAGTTGAAAAGTCTTACCATTATGGTTCTAATTCTAAAAGTATTCCTTTAATTGCTGTAATATCTCCATTCAGACTGTAGTCTCATGTTTTATTTTGTAGCTGAAAGTTTTCCTGTGTCCCACCTGGTCTGTAGCTGCTCAGACCCAAGTAAAAACACAGAGGCTTATATTAATTAAAACTGCTTGGCCATTAGCTCAGGCTTACTATGGACTATCTCTTATACTTAAATGCATCCCATTTCTGTTAATCTATATGTCACCATGTGTTCTGTGGCTTTACCTGTATGCCATTACATGCTGCTCCCTGATTGGCAGGCTGTTGTCTTCTCACTCAGACTTCCTCTTCCTAGAATTCTTCTTATCTGCTTATCCCACCTATACTTCCTGCCTTCCTACTGGACAATCAGTATTTTATTAAACCAGTATCCAAAAGCATTATCACACAGCATTTCCCCTTTTCTGTTTAATTAAAAAGGAAGGTTTTAACTTTAACATAGAAAAATACATATAATAAACAGTTATCAAGCAAAAATTACACTTACAATATCTAGTCTATCTAGTCTATTTGTATTTGGCAAAATTAAAAAAAATATTCTATCTATTCTATATTTGTGAGTGACTGTGGACTGGGTGGGACACAGGAAAACTTCAGCTACACTTTTTGATTTTTTATTAATGCTTCAAGAATTTCATGTGTTCAATACAATGTATTTTGATCACATTCACCTCCACTCCTCCCTCTACCTCCTCCTAACCTGAGATCAACTTCAGACCCACCCTCAGTTTCCACCAAGTTTGTGTATTCTTTTTATTTACTTTTTATAGCCTGCTTATTCCAATTAGTGCTGCCCATCTATTCCCAGGTATAGGGCCATCCACTGGAGCATAGGTGACTGGCCAGTGGACACATCCTTAAAGAAAACTGAGTCTCCCCCAAAAGCTAGCAACTACCAACAGCTTTTCAACTAGGATTGGGGATTCCTCCATCCTCCAAGCTGACATGTTGACCAACTTGTGCAGACAACCACAGCTGCTGTAAGTTCAGAAGTGCAACAGTCTTGCCGCATCGAAAAAACACTCTTCTACCTCAGTTCTCCCAGAACACTGGCTCTTACAATCTTTCCTCTCCTTCCTCGAAGATGGGCCTTGAATCTTGAAGGAAAGAGCTATGGTATTAGTCCCCCACTAGTAGCTGAACAGTGCACAGAAATACTTCCTCTTATTTGGCTATTATTATTCTATCTTCCTTCAGCTTATTGCCCTATATTCTTACCTTGATAAGTAAAAGTGACTGTCATAAAGTAGATTAACAGTTTTAAGTCTGAAGACAAAAGGCAAATATTTTTGTATATATTGAATCACAGTATTTATATATTTGTATATCAAATTGCCTTCATAAAATCCATATTTTAATATGTAAGGATTTTTCATAGAGCACAATTCAAACCTTATAAAATGATATACAATGAAAATTTTACATTTGAAAGTCTAGCTGTGTGACTAGTCCTTCTTCCCTGTAGTAACCAGAGTTTTCAGTTGCAGGACACAGTTTTATTTTCATTTAATGATTTCTCAATTGGTTTTCCATTTATTTTGCTTTGTTATTCTCAGTCATGAGTCTACTTATCATTGAAATGATTGCCTTAATTATAACTAATGTTGCATGACTCATAAAAAATGCCATGTGGGTTTAAGTATCTCCTTGAATGCAAG
Organism: Peromyscus aztecus; assembly: GCA_902168405.1. NCBI lineage: Eukaryota > Metazoa > Chordata > Mammalia > Rodentia > Cricetidae > Peromyscus > Peromyscus aztecus. The sequence continues at coordinate 68,653 of CABHPQ010113796.1, forward strand.
GCTATTATATAGTTATTTTATTTCTAAATATTTTCCTGTTTCATAAGATAATCATATGTTAAATGATTTTGCTTTATAGTCAAAATGGAGGATAATTCCTGAATTTCAATAATATTATTAGAATGATTGCTTTATATTATTGGAAAGGTTTTTACAAACAAAATTTTCAAGGTTTTATTTCAAAGTTTCTATTCCTTTTACAAACTTAGCCAAAAATAGTGGTTTTTGAGCTCATGAACCTTTAAACAGCAAATTAGTTCTCAACTTTCTGTTCTCAGCAAAAAGTGACTAACTCCCTAATCAAGACTTTTTTCTTACGCTTGATTAGTGTGACCTTTTTGAGTAGACCAAATCTTATTGATTTTTAAAATAGCTTTAAAGAGATTCCTTACTATTGGCTATGTCTACCAGTCTAAAATGAATGGACAACTTCACTCAAAAATTCAGAAAATGATAAACTTTAGAGTAAACCTTTTGCTTTACAGTATGGGAGAAGAAACTGAAGGATTTATTTCTTGCTTTCTGGCTCCTGCTTGGTGTTTAACTTGTGAACTACTTATCGAGTTGATTACTGGGAGTCTTTGTTTCTTCATTACAAGAAGAGAAGAAACTTTCATTTCCAATAAAGCAGGAAATGAATGAAATAAAGCCAAGTAATTATAATTATTATGAGGACAAAGACTTGTTTTCTTTTCTTATTGAATATAAAATACACATCGCAAACTTTTCATTTTTGTATCACCAGAGTTTAATAAAATTATAGTATCAAATTACATCTAACAAAATTTTTTGATCTAACACTCATCCAGAAACTGCAGAACTTTGTAATATTTGTGAATGTATGTAACCCACTATTTATACCACAAGTTACTTATTTTTGCAATGGAGTTGAAATTGCTAACTTAAATTTCAGTCTAAAACATTATTTTTAAACTTAATCTCCTTATTTCCTTGTTGAGATACCAAGTGCTTTCCTTGATATTATTAATTCCTGTTTTCCTTTTATCTTGTATAATCAACGGGTATAGAAAATATAGTTGTCATGGAAAGCTAGAATCTTAAAAAAATAATTTAAAAGCCATTTAATTGAAAAATTTGTTCACAGATATTTTATTAAATTATACTTTTCCTTCTCATCAGATTAACAGTATTACAGTTTTACACCAAGGTTATGTTGAAAAAGCAATGACATAGCTCTCATACTACATATTTGTAAGGAAAAAATATGTTCATAAACTTATGATTATATAAAATTACCATTAACAAGGTCTTCACTTAAAATACCAAAGAAAATAAGTTTGTGGACTCATATCAGATATCATACCTTATTATGAAACATAGATGAACTTTTAACAAGATGAAAAATTCTGTGAATTCTCCTTAGTGTATATTCTGCCTATGGAGAATAATTGCATTTTTAATCACAAACACTTCATGGAGTCTGTCAAATGAATAAAGTTCAGAAACTTTAATTAGAAAGGATATTAAGCTATAAAGAAAGAGAAACAATGTTTCATGTTACAAAATTGTTCTATCCCAGTAGTCAATACACTTTAGAATATGTCAAACAAATACAGTTCTCATTCAAAGCACCACACCACCCCAGCTTCATCCCTTTCTCTACCTCCATTTTCATTGCCATTTCTATCCCATCTTTCTTCTTTCTTACCAGCCAGGATTCTAACAAACAGTAAGAACAGAACTCCAAGTGCAGCTGAATTGAAACGAGGAATATACGTTTGCTGACTTTGCTGGCATTTACAGTTCATGAATGCACACTTTATTCTACCCTTTACTTTTTCACTAGAATAGGAGGATTTTTGTTAGTGTTAGTGTTATTATGATATAATTCAATTTGCTTTTTCATTCCTGCTTCTTTTTTTTTACTTAAAGAAATGCATCCTCTCATCACAATCATAAATCTACTAATATGTTTTGAAATAGCACTTTTTCTTTCACACTAAGACTTTTCCACTGAGGTTAATTTTTCTGTCTAGTCTGAAGGAACAATATTCTTTTATTTTTCAGTCTTTATTTTTGAGATAATAACATGATTACATTTCTTCCATCCCTTTCCTCCCTTCAGACCTCTCCTCACTTACCCCCACCTTGTTCTTTCTCAAATTTGTGGCCTCCTTTTTCATTAGTTGTTATTTCACACATATATGTATATACATATATATTCTTACATATAACCTGCTCAGTCTGTATAGTGGTACTTGTGTGTATAATCAATTGCTGTGCTCTTTCCCAGGGAAGACTATTTCTCCCATTCTCAGCTTTCTTTAGTTGCTCCCAGTTTTTTTGCATAGGATGGAGGCCTGGTGGACTTTCCCCTCATACACTTTGGCATATCTATTACTCTTGTCCTTGCTCAGCTAACAATTAGGTAGTCATATTGTTGAGACTTTATGATTCAGCTTCTGATATTCCTATGAGCCATAGTCTCACAGGGAATTCCATTCTTACAATTCTTAAAATACTTAACAATTCTTCTATCCCTTCTTCCACAATGTACCTGAATCTTAGGTGAAGGGGTTATCGAGTAGATGCATCCATTGGGACTGGGCTCCATGACTCTGCATTTTGATTGGTTGTGGTTTTTTGCAATGGTCTCTGTCTGTTGCCAAGAGAAGTTTCCTTGTTCAGGGGTGGGGGCTACACTTATCTGTGGGACACATGTTCATAGATTTTTGTTACAGATCATGCTGGTTTAGTATAGTGGTGGTTGTAAATTCTCCCCAATATCCATGATTTCACAGAGTAGTTAGCTAGGTTTCCATCATCAGTCATAGATTCCTTCTTGCTGAGGATGTCTTAAGTCCAATTAGAGAGCTTTTGGCTATTCCCAAGGTATGCGTGCCACTGCTGAATCCTTAGTTTTATCATGCCATGCTGGTTTTTGATGTGGTTCGTAGGCATCACAGCTGGGTGAGACTATTGGTTGCCTCCCTCCTTTGGAAGATTTTCTTCTGCTACCATGAAAGCTAGTCCTCAGGAAGGAAGCTTTCAGGTCTCATACATCTTAGGGGTCTCTGGTCCTTGTTTCTGAAGTACACGGTATCTTTAGCAATGGGACTTACCTTCTGCCTCTGAGACCAACAAAGGACAATTGTAATAGGCTGTATGTTTTGGAAGTCCCTCAGACAGAACTTGCCAACAACACAAAAGAGGCATTTTTATGTCTGGTATTGGGTTTTTTGTTAGGTGGTCTTTGGTTCTTGGAGGGAGTATTGTCAGCCCAGATGATAAAAGTTCATTGAAACTATATATGTATACTTATACACAGAACTGTGTGCATTATGGGGTTTTGGTATGTAAACAGTTAATAGTATTACTTCTTGTGGCTTTTCCAAACATCCTTATTGTCATTTTTATCATCTTCCTTCCTTATTCTTGTATTTACCTCCTTCCCTCTTCCTAAAGGGCCCCTCTTATTTCCTTGATCAGATCACTGATACCTTGATATTTCCCTATTGTTTGTCCTCCAAATCCCCAGTCCTAATAATGGTCCCATTTTACTTTCCTGTTTCTGCTATGTACTCACATATGAAGATGGAGTTAGGAACCTCCAATGAGAAAGAACATGTGATGTCTTCTCTCTGGGTCTGGATTACTTCACTCAATATCATCTTTTCTAATTCCATTCATTTACCTCCAATGTTCTTGGTTTCATTTTTCTTTGCAGCTAAGTAATATTCCATAGTGTATATGTGCCACATTTTCTTTATCCATTCATTGGTTGAAAGGTATTCGGGTTGTTTCCATTTCCTAGTTATTATGAATAGAGCAGCAATGAACAAGGGTAAGCAAGGACCTGTGGAGTAGGATATCAAGTGGAGTCCATTGGGCATATTCTAAGGAATGATATAGCTGAGTCATATGGTGGATTTGTTTTTAGCTTTTTGAGAATTCTCCACAGTGATTTCCATAGTGCTTACATTGGTTTGCATTCCTAACAACAGAGAATATGGGTTCATATGTATAGCTGATTGGCTCTGAACTATTTGCTGAATAATCTGTCTTTTCTTCCTTTATTTTTGTGATGATTTTCTCAGTTAAAATTTGATATAAGTGTGGGTCTTATCCCAGGTTGGTAGTTTTATTTTATTTATCTTTCTATATTCATTTGCATAAAATGCTACCCCAATTAACAGATAATTGTGTGAGATTTATAGTAAATCTTGGTCTTTTGAGCCTTTGTAGCATTATGATCTAGTCTTAGCCCTTGATGTTAAATGTGAATCTTAGAAAGAGTTCATCAAATTCTGGGGGAAAACATATTGAAGTTAATTTTTTATAATTAATTTGAATTTAAAGGTTGATTTGGAGGATCATTGTACTTTTACAAATCTCAGTCTCCCCATCCTTGGTATGCGTGTATGTGTGTGTCCATATATTATTTAAGACTTTTTTGCATCTTTTATATTTTCAAAGGGGTTTAGATGTGCTTTTATTCAGTTTATCAGATTCAAGTTTCCTTTTGTATAAATTAGAAATAATTCTTCCATCACTAACTACCTTTCAGGGCTGGTTTTAGGCTAAATTGAAATGATAATTATGAAATAATTACATAAATGGTAAGATTTTTGCTGGGAGGTTGAGTTATTTTTAACCTGAGGTAGGTTGCTTAATGAAATTTGGGGGTTCTTTGAGATTCTATTTAATTATTATTCTCCTCCTTTTTCCAGTATAAAAGTTAAGATCTTATAATTATTTAAAGTAATTGCTATTTTTCAACATTAGGAAAACTATTGTTATGTTTAATTATTTCTACAAGGCTTAGTCAACCATGGCTTTTCATTTATCTACTGCTGCCTTGAATTAATGAGAGATATAAAATAGCATTTCAGCAATTATTTGTTATATATACTATATTGGTAGCATTGAATCAGGTTTGAGATAATTATTTTTATTTTAGGGAACAAACTGAAATTCAATAAAGAGCTTGAGAGGTCTGCTATTTGATTTAAAAAAATAATTTTATGAGTGTTTTTCTTGCGTGTATATATTTTTACCGTGTGCATACAGTGCCCACAGAGGACAAATGTTTATTTTGTTCATTTTTTGTTTTGTTTTGGTATTTTTTGCCTGATTGATTTTATTTATTTATATTTAGTTTGTCTGATTTTGATTTTTTGTTTTGTTATTGTTTTTCTTGTTGTTGTTATTTTAGAAAGAGCATGAAAATGCATGGGTAAGGATGTGGGGAGAATCTAGGAGAAGTTGAAGAGAGCAAACAATATGATCAAAATATACTGTATGAAAATGTTTTTAAAATTTCTGTTTTATGTGTGTGTGTTTTCCTGAATGTGTGTCATGAAGCTGTAGTGCCCATAGAGGCCAGAAGAGGGCATTAGATCCCCTGGAACTGGGGGTACAGTCAGTTGTGGGCTGCTGTATGAGTGCTGGGAATCAAACTTGGATCCCCTGAAAGAGCAGCTAAAGCTTTTAACCACCGAGCCATCACTCTAGGCACCCCCATCTTTCCTTTGCTTTTTGTTTGATTTTGGCTCTTGTTTCTTTTGGGGGGGTGGGTATGGGGGTATTGAGACACGGTCTCATACTCTGGCTGTTATAGAAGTCATTATGTAGATCAAGCTGGTCTTGAACTTACAGAGCTCTGCCTGCCCCTGCCTCCTGAGCACTGGGATTAAAAGCATATGTCACTGTACACAACCTGATCTTTTTTTTTAATTTGTCATTCTGTAGACTAATGAATACAAAAGTTTTTAATATAGTTTTTATTATTACTTTTATGAAAAAATTTCTCGTAATTTTTGTTGTTATTAACAAATAAGATAAAATGTAATTATTATTTTTCCTTTTGGATTCTTTTAAGTTAATCATTTCAATCACTTTTCAAAGAGATGTAATATTTATAGCTTGCCGAAACAATAGTAGAAATCACCTTTTCGCTGGGCAGTGGTGGCGCACGCCTTTAATCCCAGCACTCGGGAGGCAGAGCCAGGTGGATCTCTGTGAGTTCGAGGCCAGCCTGGGCTACCAAGTGAGCTCCAGGAAAGGCGCAAAGCTACACAGAGAAACCCTGTCTCGAAAAACCAAAAAAAAAAAAAAAA
>CABHPQ010113799.1:0-12658 GCA_902168405.1 Peromyscus aztecus
TGATATATTCCTGAGGCCTGAAACAATAAAATAATTTTAAAAAATTAAAAATAAAAAAAACTGAGAAAGCCAGGGGTAGCAAACCAGTAAACAGCATTCCTTCATAGTCTCTGCTTCAGTTCCTGCTTCTAGTTCCTACCTTGAGTTCTTACCTTGACTTCTCTCAATGCACTGTGATATGGGAGAGTAAAATAAATAATTTTCTCCTAAAGTTGCTTTATGTTATGCTGTTTATCACAGAAATAAAGAATGAGAACCACTGACTCTGCTTCATTTTCCAAGACTAAATCTATCTATATATATTTGATATTTAATTCAAAAATTTGTGAAGGGATCTTCTTGTGGAAAGCAGGTTTTATTTATACTGCACTTTTGTGAGATCACTAACGTAACTTTCCAAAACAAGGAAGAATTGCTTTAACATATTTTACTGTTTTGTTCAAGTAGATATTTTTTCCAATAGAAAAGGAAACCTTTCCATAACAATTTTGTGTTGCTTGTTGTGTTTTTGGTATACCTTCTAGTATATGAACACATACAAGTCATATCACCTGGAAACATGACATGAAAATATCTATATCAATATAACATATCAATATGTCTCTTAGATCTATATTACCTACACATAGATGTATCTATATTTTGTCTCTCTCTGTAGCTTAAGGCCGTACCAAAAGGAGAGAAACCATACATGGTTCTAGAAACCCCACCAACTTTCCAGGATAGTGAGTCATGTATTTTAAAATAAAATCTGATACCACCATTTTGTTATATCAGCATAATACCTATCTAGGTTCTAAATATTATCCTTATCCTTATTCCCACATAAAAATGTAGCTATTATTCCTTTTCAGGAATGCCTCTTAATACAGCAAATGAAGACTCTACTAGATATTTATTATATTAAGGAGTTTTTTATTCATTTTACATACCAACCACAGATCCCCCTCTCTTTCCTTCTCACACCCCTCTAGCCCCCTCCCCAATCCAGTCCCCATTCCCTCCTCCAACAAGGTAAAGCCTCCCATTGGGAGTCAGCAGAGGCTGGTACATTCAGTAGAGGCATGTCCAAGCCCCTGCTCCAACATCAAGGCTGTGCAAGGTGTCCCACCATAGGTAGTGGTCTCCAAAAAGCCAGCTCATGCATCAGGGATAGATCCAGATCCTACTGCCAGAGGGCCCCATAAGCAGATCAAGCTAACAACTTTCTTACTAATGCAGATGGCCTAGTCCAGTTCCATGGAGGCTCCAGAGCTGTATAATGGAAAAAAGGAAGCATCTTCAACAAATGGTGCTGGCATAACTGGATGTCAACATGTAGAAGATTGCAAATAGATCCATATTTATTCACCATGCACAAAACTCAAGTCCAAGTGGATCAAAGACCTCAGCATAAATCCATTTACACTGAACCTGATAGAAGAGAAAGTAGGAAGTAGTTTTGAATGCATTGGCACACTAGACCACTTCCTAAATATAATACCAGTAGCACAGACACTGAGAGTAACAATTAATAAATGGGACCTCATGAAACTGAGAAGCTTCTGTAAGGAAAAAGGACATGGTAAATAAGACAAAATGGCAGCCTACAGAATGGAAAAAGATCTTCACTAAGTCCACATCTGACAAAGGACTGATATCCAAAACATATAAATAATTCAGGAAACTAGACATCAAAACACCAAATAACACAATTGAAAAAACAGGCTGGATAGTTTTATGTAAACTTGAAACAAGCTAGAATTATCTGAAATGAAGGAGCCTCAATTGAAAAAATCTTTGCATAAGATCCAACTATAGGACATTTTCTAATTAGTGATAGATGGGGAGGACCTAGCCCATTGTAGGTTGGGCCGTCCCTGGGCAGGTTCTGGCTTTTATAAGAAAGCAGGCTGAACAAGCCATGGGAACATGGTAGTAGGCAGTACCTCTCCAGGGCCTTTGCATCATTTACTGCCTTCAGGTTCCTGCCATGCTTGAGTTCCTGTCCTGACTTCCTGTGATAATGAAATGTGATGCCGAAGCATAAGCCAAATAAATTATTTCCTTAACTTGCTTTTTGGTCACTGTGTTTCATCATAGCAATAATTATAACAGCCAGAATACTGGAATTTTTGCTGTGAAACAGTCTCTCATGGAAATGGCTGCATATATAAGTCCTGAACAATGGCAATATCAATAGACATATTAACATGGAATTCAGGGAAAAAGTTTTCACAGGGACCCATCACTAGACAAAGAAATATAGGCAACTAATGACAGCTAAGAGAGGGAGAATTAGCTTCTCCCTTAGAGGATAATTAAAGGGATGAGCTCCCTACTGGTCTTCAAGTACAAAGTGATTAGGTATGAAATCATATACACACAAACAGCAAAATGTATTCAGCATTTTATATCTATAAATACATACCTACATACATATACATATATATGCAACAGTAATAATTTAAAAATAAGCTAGTAGTTTAAGAGTGAGGAGCTTGGATGGAGTTAGAGAGATGATAGCTGGAATGAACTGGAGAGAGAAAAGGGAATACCAGAAAGTGATGCAGTTCTATTTTAATTAAAATAATTTTTCCTGGTGAAGTAAAACTAGACAATGTTATATCGAGACTGATACCTGAAGGAGAATATATCTACATTGAATAAAAGCAAAAGAAATCTTCTGTTTGAGGGGTGGACAGGTGAACTGAGAAGTTTAACTGCTCAACTTGAACTGTCAAATGATGAACAAAAGACAATTTCAGAAAGATTTTTGAAACAAAGTTATGGCTTTAAGTTTATAGGTCCTTTAACATAAATAAGCTAATTTTGCTCCAAATGCAGTAAAGAGTGCAGTGTAGATGTAAGGGAGTGTTTACTAAGACAGGCAATGCTAATGTCATTTGGGGCATGTCAGGCTAATGCTAAGAGTTTTATTATAGTAAATGGGTATAAAATATTACATGAATCAATCAGCAAAGGCACTTACATAAGTTAAGTGGCTGGTATGTGTTAGTGGTGATGATATGTATTATAGAAAGCTTTTAGAATGTTTTGAGTAGGGAGGGTAATGATAGTTTTATGTTTTAAACAAAGCTGTCTGATTTCTGGATTTGTGAAGAATGCATTTCCAGTACAGGATTACACAAGTGGAAGGGATGAACACAGAGATAGTAAAAGCAGCTGGGAGTTCTTGTACCTTTTCTAATTGGAGTTGTGCATGCTTTATCTGCCATATTTGAGTGGCACTAAGGAGCCACTGAAACTTTCTCATGAGGAAAGTGCTGTGAACCAACAGGATCATCAATAATATTGTGTGTGTTGCTGCTTCTATCTAAACATTATACATCAATTTTTGTTTCTCATGATTTATTCTTTAATTTTACTGATATTTTAGGTTAAATAATATGCTGATTACAAAAAATTTTCCTTAAAAGTCTTAGTGATATTGGCTTACTGAAAATTGTTTACTTTCTATTTTATTTTTTTACTATGTTTAAAAATTTCATATATAATCATATGTATTGAGAACCACTGATTACAAAAGTCCATGGGAGTATATAGCAGTGACAACTAGAGTTCAGAAGGTCAACCTATCAGAACCAAGGGTTCTGTTAGAGGAAATCATCATGCAAGATGTTATAGAATTACTGCCTTTAGAATGAATTGACTGTCTCTTGTTGTAAACTTCTTGTGCAGTAACAGCCATGATTCTCCCCATTTACTGTGCATTTCCATGTTGTGTGTACATGTAATCTCATGATTGCATCTCTGTCTTGGGCACAACTCTCCATATATATATATATATATATATGGTAATTGGATAATTGTCCCCAGCTGTGTTTAATTTTCATTAACATAAATCTGGCCAAGGTGATTTTCCAGAAAAAAAAAGTATTTCAGCTAAGATACCTTTTTATCCAAGGACAAATGCAGATAAACGTTAGCTCATCTTACTTTCAGATAAGAGAAAATAACCATTAGCAATTAAATCTCCAACTCCTTACCTTCACCCTGGGTTATTTATACAAGACCCTAACTTAAGAGATTTACTGTTCTTTATTTTATTTATTCCTGGGATAAAGTTTTAGCCACTTGCTAGTTACTGGGTTAAAATAGTTATTTCCCACTGACCCAAGGAGATTGCTGTCAAGGCCAGAAAAGTGATAGGTGCCAAGCTTATTTCTTATTTAATTCCTCCTCAGCCAGGTGCTATTCTTAGATTTTCGCCTCAGCAATTAGTCTCAGTGAAAGTGCTTTTACTAACCAAATGCTACATGCTCTGACATAGTTTGCTTAGCCACCAAGCATATGCCAACCCCCTCATTACCTTTGCACCTATAAGCCCTTCTACCTCTCTTCAACTGAACTCCAAGAGCTCAGCTTAGTGCTTGGCTGTGTGTCTCTGCATCTGCTTCCATCAGTTACTAGATGTAGGTTTTATGATGACACCAATCTGATTATAGGGAAGGCTAGTTCAGGTACTCTCTCCACTATTGCTAGGAATCTTAGCTGAGGTCATCCTTGTGGGTCCCTGGGGATTTCCCTACCATCAGGTTTCTCCTAACACCATAGTAGCTCACTCTATCAAGATATCCCTTTCATTGCTGTCCCTCTCCAACACTCCCCTAATTTGGCCATCTCAATCTCTCATGTACCCATCCCTCATCCCCTCATCTATACCCCCCTTTCCCAGTTTACCCAGAAGATATTAACTATTTGCCCTTCCTGGGACAATCCATGCATGTTCCTCTTAGGGTCCTCCTTTTTACCTAACTTCTCTGGATTTGTGGATTGCAACCTGGTTATCATTTGCTTTGTGTCTAATATCCACTTATTAGTGAGTACATACCCTGTTTGTCTTTCTGAGTCTGGGTTACCTCACTCAGGACAATGTTTTCTAGTTCCATCCATTTGCCTACAAATTTCATGATGTCTTTTTTTTTAACCACTGAGTAATATTCCATTGTGAAAATGTATCACGTTTTCTTTATCCATTCTTCAGTTGAGGGGCAACTAGGTTATTTCTAGGTTCTGGATATTTCAAATAATGCTGCTATGAACATAGTTGAGCAAGTGTCCTTGTGGTATGGTTGAACATCTTTTGGGTATATGCTTGAGAGTTATATTGCTGGGTCTTGAGGTAGGTTGATTCCTAATTTTCTGAGAAACCATCATACTGATTTCCAGAGTAGCTGTATAAGATTGCACTCCCACTAGAAGTGGAGGAATATTCCCCTTACTCCACATACTCTCCAACATAAGCTATCATCAATGTTTTTGACCTTAGCTATGATGACAGGTGTAAGATAGAATCTCAGAGATTTGAATTTCCCTGATGGCTAAAGATTGAACAGTTCCTTAAATGTCTTTTGGCCATTTGCAATTCTTCTGTTGAAAATTCTCTGTTTAGATCTGTACCCAATTTCTTAATTTGATTATTTGATATTTTGATATCTAGTTTATTTAATTCTTTATATATTTTGGAGATCAGCCTTCTGTCAGATGTGGGGGGTGTCAGATGGGGAGTTATGGACTCATCTGACCAGAGATTGAACTCATGGGAAAATAAGACTGGAACAATAAATCTGAATGTATATATCCTGGGCTCAGCAAAAACAAGATATAGGGAGTAAAAAAATTATCTCTCTGTAGATACCCTGCATCCTGTTAGCCATTAACAACCTCACACTTATAATTCAGCCAGTAACTTCAAAGAACTACCTCACCCCTAGCCCCCTTGTCCAATCCCAAGACACATAGCCCTCTTCATGTAAACTTTTCTTATATAAACCCCTGAAAGTGAGTGCTCGGGACTGTGTAGAGTATTGGACATGGACCAAGCCTGGGCTTGTTTGCTATTAAAAAAAAAAAAAAAACTATGTGTGCTTGCATCAGATATTGGCTCTGTGGTGGTCTTGGTCAGGGCAGGGCATTTTGTGACATGGCCACAACAGTACCAATCTGTTTTTATTATTACAACACTCTATCAGAGCTTGAAGTCAGGAATGGTGATATCTCCAGAATTTCCTTTATTTCACAGGACTGTTTTAAGTACTTAGTTTTTTTCTTTTTCCATATGAATTTGAGTGTTGTTCTTTCAAACATCTATGAAGAAATGTGTTGGGATTTTGATGGAGATTGTGTTGAATCTGTAGATTGCTTTTTCAAAAGTTTGTCACTTTTGCTATGTTAATCCTACCTATCCATGAACCACTTTATAATACTTTATATTATATATAATATAATATATATATTATATTATATAATAATACTTTATATTATTTGTGGCTGTTATAAAGAGTGATGTTTCTCTGATTTCTTCCTCAGCTCATTTATCATTTGTATATAGGAGAGCTATGGTATTTCAAGATAATCTTGTATCCTGCCACATTACTAAAGGGATTTATCAGCTGTAGGAGATCCCTGGTAGAATTTTTGAGGTCACTTATGTATGCGATCTTATCACCTGCAAATGGCAAAAGTTTGACTTCTTCCATTCCAATTTGTATCACCTTGATCTCTTTTGCTGTATTATTGCTCTAGATAAAACTTCCAGTACTACATTGAATAGATATGGGGAGAATGGACAGCCTTATATTGTTTCTGATTTTAGTAGAATTGCTTTGAGTTTCTCTCCAGTCAGTTTGATGTTGGCTGTTGGCTTGCTGTTTATTGCCTTTATAATCATTTTTTCTTTCTGTTTATTTATATGGGGGATTACATTGACAGATTTTCATATGTTGAACCATTTCTCCATCTCTGGGATGAAGCCTACTTGATCATTTTGTATGATTTTTTAATCTGTTCTTGGATCCAGTTTGTCAGTATTTTATTGAGTATTTTTGCATCAGTGTTCATGAAGTAGATTGATCTGTAATTCTCTTTCTTTTTTGCATCTTTGTGTGGTTTGGGTATCAGGGTAACTGTAGCCTCATAAAATACTTTGGTAATGTTCCTTCTGTTTCTATGGTGTGGAACAATTTGAAGAGTATTAGTAATAGCTCCTCTTTGAAATTATGGTAGAATTATGCAATGAAATCATCTGGCCCTGGAAGTTTTTTAGTTGGGAGACTTTAAATGACTGCTTCTATTTCCTTAGGGATTGTGGGTCTATTATATTGTTAACTACTCCTGATTTAATTTTGGGATGTGGTACCTATGAAGAAAGTTGTCAATTTGTTTTAGATTTTCAATTTTTTGGAGTACAGGTTTTTGAAGTATGATCTAATGATTATCTTGATTTCCTCAGTGTCTGTTGTTATGGTCCCTTTTTCATTTCTGATTCAGTTAATTTGATATTCTCTCTCTACCTGTTCATTAGTTTGTACAAGTGTTTGTCTATCTTATTGATTTTCTCAAAGAGCCAACACTTTGTGTCATTGATTCTCTGTATTGTTCTCTTTTTCTCTATTTTGTTCATTTCAGACCTGAGTTTGATTATTTCCTGGCATCTATTCCTCCTGGTTGAGTTTGCTTCTTTTTGTTCTAGAGCTTTCAGGTGTGCTGTTAAGTCACTAGTATGAGATTTCTCCAAATTCTTTATGTAGGTATTTATTGCTATGAACTTTGTTCTTACCACTCCTTTCATAGTGTCCCATAAGTTTGGGTATGTTGTGCATTCATTTTCAATGAAATGTAAGAAGTCTTTAATGTCTTTCTTCATTTCTTCCTTGACCCATTGGTGATTCAGTTGAGAATTGTTCACTCACTATGAGTTTGTAGACTGTCTATAGTTTGTGTTGTTGTTGAATTCTAACTTTATGCTGTGGTGATCCAATAAGTTACACGGGTTTATCAAATTTCTCTGTATCTATTGGTATTTGACCAAGTATTTGGTCAATTTTAGAGAAGGTTCCTTGTGATGCTGAGATGAAGGTATGTTCTTTTGTGTTTGGGTGAAATGTTCTGTAGATGTCTGTTCAGTCTATTTGAGTCATAACATCTGTTAGTTACCTTATTTCTCTGTTAATTATCTGTCTTGTAGACCTCTCCATTGGTGAGAGTGGAGTGTTAAAGTCTCCCACTATTAATGTATGTGATTTGATGTGGGTGCCCTTCTACTTGGGGCATAAATGTTCAGAACTGAGACTTCATCTTGATGAATTTTTCCTTCAATGAATATGAAATGTCCTTCTCAATCTCTTTTGTTTAATTTTTATTTGAAGTCTATTTTATTTATTAGCATAGCTACACATGCTTGGATCTTTGATCTATTTGTTTGGAAAATCTTTTCCCAACCATTTACTCTGATGTAATGCCTATTTGAAGTTGAGGTGTGTTTCTCATATTCAGCAGGAGGATGAATTCTGATTTTGTATCTATTCTGTTAGCCTATGTTTTTTATAGGCAACTTCAGTCCTTGATATTAAGGAATATTAATGACCAGTTATTGTTAATTCCTGTTACTATTGGTTTTGTTGTTGTTGTTGGTAGTGTGTGTATGTGTGTTTCCCTTCTTTGGGTTTTGCTGGTGTGAGGTTATCTATTGCCTGTATTTTCTTGGGAGCAACTAACTTCCTTGGGTTGGAGGTTTCCTTCTAGTACTTTCTGTGGGGCTGCGTTTGTGGATAGGTAATTGTTTAAATCTAGTTTTATCCTGGAATCTCTTGTATTGTCCTTCTATGGTGACTGGAAATTTTTCTGAATATAGTAGTCTGAGATGGCATCCTTGGTCTCTTGGAGTCTGCAAAACATCTGTCCAGGACCATCTGACTTTTAGAGTCCCCATGTAGAAGTGAGGTATAATTCTGATAAGTCTGCCCTTATATGTTTCTTGGCCTTAATATACTTTCTTTATCTGTATGATTATTATGTGACAGATGGACTTTTTGTTTTTGTCCTTTCTATTTAGTATTATGTAAGCTTCTTTTACCTTCATAGGTATGTCCTTCTTTAGGTTGGGAAAGTTTTCTTCTATGATTTCATTGATTATATTTTCTGTGCCTTTGAAATGAATTTCTTCTTCTTGTATCCCGATTATTCTTAGTTTTGGTCTTTTCATGGTGTCACAGAATTCTTGCATGTTTTATGTTCAGATTTTATTGGATTTAATATTTTATTTGATCAATGAATCTATTTTCTCTATTGTATCTTCAATACCTGAGATTCTCTCTTCCATCTCTTATATCCCATTGGTTACACTTGCCTCTGTATTTCCTGTTTGTTTACTCCGATTTTCTTTTTCTCGAATTCCTTCAGTTTGTGTTTTCTTTATTGCCTTTATTTCAATTTTCAAGTCTTGGACTGTTCCCTTCACCTGTTTGACTATTTTTCTTGACTTTCTTGGCTTTATTTCTTCCAATTTTTTTGTTTGTCTTTTCCTTCATTTCTTTAAGGGAATTTTTTATTTCCTCTATAAATTATTTTTAAAGTTATTTTCTTATGCTTCATCTACATTGGCTTGCTCATGTCTTGCTGTTGTAGAAGCACTAGGGTCTGATGGTGCCATATTGCTCTTCATGTTGCTGAATGGATTCTTACACTACTGTCTATCCATTTCTTCCTCCAATCAGTGCAGGTGTAGCCTGTGCCCCAGGGAGTCCTTTTTCCTCCAATGGGTGCAGATGGGACCTGTGGCTAGGTGGTCATTGGTTCCATGGGGGATGGTTTTGGAAGGGAGGAGGATCCTGCTGCCTGGTCTCTGGGGCTGTGATGAGTGGGGGAGGGGAATGGGATATGCTGCCTCCCTGGGGTGACCTAGGGGCTAGAGATCTGGGCTATCCATCTGGGAGATCAGGCACTCACCTCTTACTCCAAATGGTGCAGCAAGAACATTTAACAAAATAAAAATAGCCAGTTCTACCCTATGGTCTATGATATTCCCAGCTATGGCATTTTGATCAAGATTATAGTGCCAGGCATGTAAAACCCTTTTGTGGATAGGCCTTTTATCCAACCTGAAAGAATTAGTTACCAAATAACAGTCATGAACTATTGTACCAGAGGGCACATCATTTCATATGTATGCTATTGTGACCAGCAGTATCTAGGGCTGTATAAAGACATTGATTTTTTTTTCCTCTTTCAACAATCAACATAGAACTTTCCAGCACAAGAAAATTTAACCAGATGGGAGATTTTCTCAGTTAGTTTGAAATAGATTTCTCTATGTCCTGAAACCAAAGAGTGTGTTATTTTCAGCAATAGAATCTTACCATCTAATCATGGTGAAAGACTGAAATCAATGGCAATACCCTGTGTTGTTCTGAGAACTCTCTGTTGGATAACTTTATAGGGCAGTGTCCCATGCCCTGCACATCTATATTTATAAAAGTATTCTAAAACAAACAAAATAATTTAATATTGCTTCAAATCTGACTTGCCACTTTGGTTAGTTTTCTTTGATGGGCTTAAAAATGAATTTATTTCTTAATTTTATTTACCTCACTCCACTTGAACCATACTTAACATAAAAGACTGAAAATATTCCTCTTAAACTATACACCATTGTTTTATTTGATCAGTTTTAAGAATATACTTTCAAGACATTTCTGTATATGAATGGAGACTGTCATGATAGCCATGGAAGATATAGTAAGCAATATCTCCTGTAGGAGAATCTGTCATTGAAAATGTAATTGCTTTCTTTTTAAAAGATATAGATTGAATCTCTTGGAACCAGAAATACAGGTAGTTTGAAACTCCCAATATGTGTGCTGGGAATCAATCTCAGGGCCTTTACAAAAACAATCAATGCACTTAAATGTTATGTTGTCTTCCTTGCTTTCACAGTCCCAATAACTTATTCTGTGATACAAAGTTATTTTACTTCCTGAAGATGTTTCAACAAGGGCACACCTACTAAAAGCTCTCAAGGAGTGCCACTCCTTGATGATCAGTCATTCAAATATATGAGCATATGCGGTCAATTCTCATTCAAATCAAGACAAATATGATATGGACTCAAAAGGTTATATTTAGGAATATATGTATATAAAAATACATACTAAACAAAGAAAAGTACTTACTGGTTAAAGGATACTTTTATCATTCTCCTATAACAAGCTTCTTTTAATTTTTTAAAAAAATACATGTATGGATGTTTTGACTGTATGAATGTATATGCACCACTTGCATGACTACTGTCAGCCAAGGCCAAAAGGGGTGATAAATATCTTGGAAACTGAGTTACAGATGGTTATGATCTATCATTTTGATGCTTAGAATCCAACGTGGGTACTCAGGAAGAACAGACAGTGCTCTTAACTGCGGAGGTATCTCTCCATTCCCAATTGCAAGTTTCTTTAAAATTCCTGTTAGTTGTTGAGTATCATTGCTATATAGACATTTTTTTTAAAAACAAGCATCTGGTATTTTCTTAAATTTTTAATTACTTATGAATAAATCATCAATTCAGAGTCAAAAGTAGAGTACCAAAACTAGTGACAAACCTATAACAGTTATACTTTAAAGCCACAATAGTGCTTCTTTTGTTCATACTTTTAAACTATGTTTGATATAGTTTTTCAAAAAACTTTGAAAAATATTTCTTCTAGGAGTAATGAATGAGTACAAACTCATTTTATCATAGCACTTGTATTGATTATTACACAGAAAAAAATTTCAGGAAGGAAACTTTGGAATTCAGGTTTGAGTTTAACATGGCTAAAAAATGTAGGCAACATAACCAGTATTTCTGGATGTTATATTGGGTTTTCATTGTATATCTATCTGCTTAGACTGACAACTCTAAAAATTAATGATTTTGCTTTACTTATGATATATATCCTTTGCCAACAGATTGGAGAATTTTGGTGAAATATCCTCTTTGGAGATTAGCTATACAATTTTCTTCCCCTTCTTGAAAAATTACTTGTACTAGAGAGACATACATTTTTAATCAAAATGCTGTCAGAGTTTTAAGGATCATGTGCAAGATACTAAATGAAATCACTTATGTTTTTCTCTTATCTTTGCAATACAGATAATACAAAAGAAGAATTTCATATGAAGAACAATAGCTATCATGCCATATTATTAGATAGCTATACATTAAAATATATATTAAAATTCCACTTATTTCTTCTAAACTACAAATAGTTTCTCTGAATATTGAGAGAACTTATGTGTATTTTATTAAGACATTTCAGATAAATGCTTTTTGTGGCCATGATTAATTATTAAACTTTTCTTTGATAAAAAGTTTAAATATGTGTCTTAAGTCAATAAATATATGTTTAATATTCTAAGATATCATATTCTGTTTCTTATTAAGAGAAGTTTGATGTTATCAGAGATATGCATTATTATTAAATTTTAACTTTCATGAAGAATTTAAAATTTTAACTTCTAAAAAAACATGCAGCATAAAATGCTATCGGTTTTTAAACAGGGAGCACACTGAATCATAGATTGCTTGGTCACTATGGAGTTTTTATGTTAGCTCTACTAGTCTTTCTGTGTTTGTTGGAAATGATTAGGTTTTTCTACATTTTAATTTCCCTCATTAAGCTTTTCTACATTTCTGCATTTATTTTACTTCTTTAATTTCTGTTGCTAGAACTTCCAACGCTATGCTGAATAGAAGTGGCAAGTTTTGGCATCCTTGCACATACCCGGCATGACTTGCAAAAACTTCAATTTTTTGGCATTGAGTATGTGAGTTGTGGACTTTTCTTATGTGGCCTTTGTTACAGCAGCTATTCTTAACCTTATCTACTCTTGACTGTTTTTC
>CABHPQ010113799.1:12758-25727 GCA_902168405.1 Peromyscus aztecus
AGGCAAGTCTTTTTAAAGCAAAACGTTGGTATTTATACAATTATAGATAAAACCAAATTTGTATATTAAGGTGCTTGTTTGTTTTGTAAAGAATTAAACCTTGGCTAAATTTTTGAGACTGCAAGATGGAACATTGCCAATGTTTTGTTTTCTATTTGTATTTTTATTATTTTATTTACATATTAATTATCTACAATAATGCATTTTATTTTGTAATTTTCATGGATATACATAATTTATTTCAATAATTGTCAACCTGTTACAATCTACTGTGATCCTCAAATGCCCACTAATCCTTTCTTCTTCCCAACTAGTCCCCCTTCTGAGTCTGTGTTCTTTTTGTGACTCGGTCAGTTTCATTAGGGTTGTTTACAGGAAGAAGGGTACAAGTTATTTACAGGAGCATGCAAATTTTATCAGTGACTAGCAGTGAAGAACATGTCCAAGGAAGAATATAGGTGAATAAAGATGCTCCAAGAATCCATAGGTTTTAAAACAACAATCTCAGTACCTGATGTGAACTACTCCCCTTACAGGTTGTTAATTAGGAATGCCCCAGAAGCCCTCCAATGCAATAAAGGTAATTATCCATGGTATTGGTTGCCAACCAGTGCTATATAATATGGTCCTGTTGCTGATGATACTACACAGCTATTTAGCAGGACATGGAGAAACCAAACTAGAGCTAGACTGGAAGTTTCCACACAGCTGGCTACACCATATAGATATGAAAGGTGCTATGCAGTTTGCTGATAGAGAACTGCCATCAACAATGGTTGAC
This sequence comes from Peromyscus aztecus, assembly GCA_902168405.1. Classification (NCBI taxonomy): domain Eukaryota; kingdom Metazoa; phylum Chordata; class Mammalia; order Rodentia; family Cricetidae; genus Peromyscus; species Peromyscus aztecus. The sequence goes on from CABHPQ010113799.1 coordinate 13,540, forward strand.
CCAGTGTTTAACATTTTCAGCTAAGGAAGATAATCACACTCACGCCATAGTGACAAGTCTGTTATCCGGGTATCAAAACACTTTCTAGTGACATCCAATCATTGTTCTGCAGGGAGGAATTGTCATCTGTTACTATAAGAAGAGTCAAAAGCCTGCAGCTGGGGAGGTCATAGGCTAAGTTCTAGTAGAGAAGCTACTGCTATCCTTTTGCTAAATGGACATGACATGACTATCATATTGTCTTTTTTTTTTTCAGAGCTGAGGATCAAACCCAGGGCCTTGCGCTTGCTAGGCAAGTGCTCTACCACTGAGCTAAATCCCCAACCCCCATATTGTCTTTTAAGTAATCGTGTTTACGGTCATAGACTACTGAAACTCTCAGCATTGGTCAGAGAGGCTTTTTTTGATTGTGGTCAGTAGTAACTGCAAAGACTCACAACTGGTCAGAATACTGAAAATAAATTACTGGTGTACACCTTCAATATTTTCATAATTAATTAACATTTTGATTTTTGTAGTTACCAATTTTGAGAATGTCTCTTAACATAAATACATATAAATAAATAACAGAAATACTTTTAGGACCATTTCAGAGTTGTTTGGAAATTATGTCTTAATTATGACCCAAAATACATTTAATTTTTTATTATATATGAAACTCAAATTGGCAACTGAAACCATTTTAAATTTAAACATTTCTAATAGAATGTATTCCAAAGATATGTTAATCTGATACTTAAATATGAAGGGAATGATGGGAAAATTTTTAAAGTCTTTGTTTTCTATAACTAAACATTATGTTTCTGTAAGAGTAGAAAACTTTATATACACTAAAAAGAAGCCACTAAGGTTTGCAACATAATATTCTCGATATGGGCTGAGGTACTTTAAGCAATGCTTGCTGGTATTGTATGGTGTGATGGCAACACTGTACAAAGCATGCATATCCTGTGTTCAGAACAAAGTTTGAAGTGAAGACACATGATGCAACACATGTGAGTGCTGCTAGCAACTCTTCAGATTTATTACACATTTGCTTTGGTTTTGAATTAATTTGCATTGTTGCACATTTGGAAATCTTTTATTTTTGGCAAGACTTTTATGACACCCACAATGCTGAGCAACCACATATGGAGCTCCAACACAGAATTTAAAAGGTTGTATAGTTTGTTTACTTTTGTAAAATCATAGAGGGATGTAGAAATTAATTACATGTTTTCCTGGTAAATACTGGCATGATCCTATGATTTTTTTATTCTCAATTATGTTAGTGGTGTGCATCATATTGAGTTTTTTTCTTGTTATTGTTGCTGTTTTCTTATTTGAAACAAGGTCTCATTCTGAAGCTCAGGTTAACTCTAGGTTCAGTACGGCAGCCAATCTGGCACCAAAAATCAAAATCCTTAGCAATTTTTTCTCAGCCTCTCAAATGCTGGGGTTATGGGTGTAGGCACTACACCTATTACTCCTGATAATTTCTTTGAGTAAAAAAGTCATCCTTTCATGCGGGGATAAATATTACCTAGTCAAGATGCATTATCCTTATATTGTATAGTTTAATACCATTTATTTGTATTTTGTTGGGAATTTAGAAAATCTATATCCACCAATGATAATTAGCTTTCCCTTTTCTTTCTTACAATATCTTTGGATTGTTAGTAGAGTAACACATCTTATAAAATAAGTTTAGAAACTTTTCCTCTTTTTCAACTTTTGGAACCTAGTGAGATGAGTCAGTGTTAAACATTTAAATGGTGGGTAGAATTCACCAGTGAAACTATCTGATCCTAGGTTTTGATTTGTTTGGAAGTTTGCCATTGCTGAGATCAGACCATTCAACTTTTCCATTTCCTTGCATTTCAGTCTCAATGGTTTGAGTGTTTGTAATCATTTTCTTAGCATGTATCCATGCTATTTCACTTGTGATTTTATTTAAATCTTCATATTTACTTGTTAGTAAAAATGCATATTTATATATTTTTCTTACTTACATCTTACTTATATTTATATATGTTATTGTTATATTTATTTATAATCTAATCTCTTTTCTCTGGTTTTCTGACTGGTTTTATTATCACTTAAAAAGAACTTTGCAACTCAAATATCACTGTCAAAAGAAGAGAAAGAAAAAGAAATGTCACAGAAATTGGGTCATTTAGTAATTCTGAGGCACTTGCCTCTGGGACTCAACTAGGTTCTGGCCCATCTTGAAGTACAAACCTTGGGCCCACCCAGGTAAATGTCTCAGGTGTACTACTAGAGTCTTATGCTGCCCTCTCAAGTTTCTTTCCAAAGACTGGGTTATCTTCCCAGATAGGCAGCCATTTCACACTAGCATAGAGACCACTATTCAGTTTAAAAACATCTGTTTTAAGCAAATGCCAAACAACCTGAAAGAGAAGCAGGGAGGGATGTCCTCACCAAGCATCTACTATCATCCTACCTTATTTGTCCTGCAGCTCCTTGATCACTCTGCCTCTGCTTCCTTTCCCTTTTATAGTTCTATGGCTCTAGGCAGGAGACAGGAATACTCAAAGTAAAAAATCTTGGATGGTTGAAAATTCCTGAATGAGTGAAAAATCTTGGAAGTGGAGAACGCTGTATTACCAAGAAGCAGAAGCAAGAGAAACAAGTGGTGATGGAGGGAGAGGGAGAGGGGACCAGGACCAATTCTGGTCCAGTTCTGTGCATTCCTCTCTTCTCTATTGTGGAAGGAAAGAAGACTAAGGGTGGTCATCTTAGGTGTTCCCTCTGGAGTGGTCTTTCTGAAGGAAAGCTGTAGCAGGAATCTTAAAAGTTCTTACTAATAAAATCAAACCTGAGCCAGGTATTGGGGTGAACTGGAAGATCAGAGAACCAGAACAAGCCACAGCTACCTCACCTCGACGGATCCTCAGATGGTCTTGTTTCCTCAGACTGAAGGCCTCTGAGTCCTCATCCAGAATGGGTCCCAGCTGAATTGCTGCTCAAAAGCCTGAATGCTTAACCAGCCAAATGCTTCTAGCTTCTGGTCCTCATGCCTTATATACCTTTCTGCTATCTGCCATCACTCCCTGGGATTAAAGGCTTGCTTTCTGGAATTAAAGGTGTGAGTCACCATGCCTGGCATTTCCAATGTGGTCTTGAACTCACAGAGATCCAGAGGTATTTCTGCCTCTGGAGTGCTAGGATTAAAGGTGTGAGTGCCACCATTTTCTAGCCTTTGTATCTAGTGGCTGTTCTGTCTCTGACCCCAGATAAGCTTATTAGGGTGCACAATATTGTGGGGAACACAATACCACCACAGAAAGCCATTGGCTCTGAAGGTAAACTAAGGGTCTCTTCTGTGCCTTGTAGTACAGCAGTGGCTATGTTTATGCTGCACCAAATGAGAACCTGGCAGCTTCTCAGTACATGATGCTAGAAGCCTCAGTAATCCCAACATGGCACAGAAGGCATGGAGGATTTCTGGAAAGATAAAGAGACTAGGTTCTGATGGTAGTGAAGGATCACAGCATTAGCCTTTGCAGAAGTGGCAACAGTAACATAAATACTAACAGGAACAGGGTGAGGGTGAGCAGGAAGCAAGCAGCTACTTCCCTGCTAATTTCATTGTATCTATCTACCTGCTAGAAGTCATTAGTCACTCTGGAAGAAAAACCCCGAAAGCCATGTCTTCACTGATTTCAGATATAATAAAATTGACAACTGAGATTAGCCATCACAACAAATAAACAGATAATACAGATTATTTGATAAGTGATTGTTATAAATATTTTTCAGTTGAAAAGTTTATGAAATATATAGGAGAATGCACATTTCAGATAAAATAGAGTAGTAGCAAGATTACTTTATTTTAAATGGCCAATATTAAACAATTAGACTTGTAAGTTTTAAAATGTAGCATAGGAACTTTCTTCTCTGGTCAAAGCTATTTGGTGTTCTGTAAGCTTTTTGTACCTTTATAGGCATGCCCTTTTGATTTGGAAATTTTTCTTCTATAATTTTGTTAAAATTTGAGCCAGAAATCTTCTTTTTCTTCTATTCCTACTATTCTTAGGTTTGGTGTTTTCATAGTGTACCAGACTTCCTGAATGTTTTGTGTCAGAATTTTTTTTTATTTAATATTTTCTTTGACTGATGATGTATCTATTTCTTCTGTCACATCTTCAATGCCTGAGATTCTCTTTCCGTCTATTGTATTCTATTGCCAATGCTTGTGTCTGTAGGTTCTGTTTGCTTACCTAGATTTTCCATTTTCAGAATTCCCTCAGTTTGTGTTTTCTTTATTGATTCTATTACCATTTCAGGGTTTGAACAGTTTTTGTTCATTTCCTTCAGCAGTTTGTTAATTTTCTCTTGGCCTTCTTGACATTCTTTAAGTGATTTATTGGTTTCTTCCAATTTTTATTGTCTTTTAATTGAATTCTTTAAGGGATTTATTGATTTTCTCTTTAAGGACCACTATCATCTTCATAAATTTGGTTTTAAGATTTTTTTGTGCTTCAGATGTGTTAGAATATTCAGAGCTTGCTGTAGTCAGATGCCTGGTCTCTGGTGGTGATGTATTGCCCTCACTGTGCTGTGGGATGGTCTGTATGTCAAATTGCTCTGATTGGTCAATAAATAAAACACTGATTGGCCAGTGGCCAGGCAGGAAGTATAGGCGGGACTAACAGAGAGGAGAATTAAGAGAACAGGAAGCTGAGTGAGAGAGACACTGCCAGCTGCCACCATGACAAGCTGCATGTGAAGATGCCGGTAAGCCACGAGCCATGTGGCAAGGTATAGATTTATAGAAATGGATTGATATAAGATATAAGGACAATTAGCAAGAAGCCTGCCACAGCCATACAGTTTGTAAGCAATGTAAGTCTCTGTGTTTACTTGGTTGGGTCTGAGTGGCTGTGGGACTGGCAGGTGAGAGAGATTTTTCCTGACTGTGGGCCATGCAGGAAAACTCTAGTTACATCACTGTTTTTGATTGTATTCTTGCACTGTCCTTTAGATATCTGGATTTAGAGTTATTATAAGTCTAGGTGCCAATAGCTTGGTTTTTCTTTATTTGATGGGTGTTTTCTTCTTTGGTTTTTGTTTCCTTCCTGATCTTCTGGCTGAAGTGGACTCTGGTGAATTAGAAGGTCTGTGCCAAAGTTAGGGGCTACAATTCTGAAGTCCTGGATGGCTTCTGGTTCAATAGGGGGTTGCTGTCCGTATTGGGGGCAGGAGTTTTAGCAATGGGCATAGCTTCTGGTCTGGCTGGGAGGCATCAGGGATTTAGGATGTTGGACTGCCTTCTGCTGGGATAGGAGATTTCTGCCTGTTTTTTTGGTAGCTGGCATGATCTCTGAGGTTCATGGTACTAGTCTAGCCTCTGGTGGATGAGGAGGCTTCCTCCAGAGGTGTGGGCCATGATATGTTAACAAGGAGAGGAGGGAAAGTTTGGGTTATGCTGAGGGGGGTTCAGGAGAGGTGGAGGGGAGGTGTTGATTTACCTGGATTTTAGGGAGCTGCTATGGCCTCTGATGGGTTAGGAGGTTTCCACCAGAGTTGTGGACCAGGATATGGTGACAAGGAGAGGAGGGACATGTTGTAGTTATGCTGGGAGGAAATAGGCAGGGTGGGGGTGGTCTTGCCTTGGATTCAGCAAGCTGGACTGGCCTCTGGTGGGGTAAGTAGTCACACCTCTGCTGGAGGTGTGGGCTAGAATATGCTGATGAGGAGAGGAGGGGCTATTGGAGTTATGCTGGGCAAGAGCAGGCTAGTTGTGTGGCATTCTTACCTGGAGTTCAGGAGGCTGGCCTGATCTCTGGTCAGGTAGGAGGCTTCTGCCAGAGGTATGGGCTGGAATAAAATAAAATATGGTACGTTTACACAATGGAGTATTACTCAGCTGTTCAAAACAATTGCGGTGTGAAATTTGCAGGTGAATGGATGGGAACTAGAAAAAAAATCATCCTGAGTGATATAACTCAGACCCAGAAAGACAAACATGGCATGTACTCACTTATAAATGGATATTAGTTGTAATGTAAAGAATAACCACACTAAAATCCACAGACCTGTGTAGCATGAATCTTAGAAGGTCTTATTAATAAAATCAAACATGAGGCCAGTTATTGGGGTGAACACTGGAAGGTCAGAGAGCCAGAACAAGCCACAGCTATCTCACCTCGCCAGATCCTCAGCTGGTCTTGCTTCCTCAGACTGGAAGCCTCTATGTCCTCATATCTGAATGACTCTCAGCTGAACTGCTGCTAGAAGCCTGAATGATTAACCAGCCCAATGCTTCTCCAGGCCAAATGCCTCTCCAGGGCAAATGCCTCGAGTTTCTTCACGCCTTATATGCCTTTCTGCTCTCTACCACCACTCCCTGGGATTAAAGGCGTATGTCACCATGCCTGGCCGTTTCCAATGTGGCCTTGAACTCACAGAGATCCAAAGGGATTTCTGTCTCTGGAATGCTAAGATTAAAGGCCTATGCTACCACTGCCTATCCTCATGTTTAATATTGTGGCTGTTCTGTCTCTGACCCCAGATAAGTTTATTAAGGTACACAATATTTTCGGGAACACAATACCACCACAGACCTGGGGAAGCTAAGTAACAAGGGAGATTCAATGGGCGGGGAGTGGGGGGGTGGGAGGGGGGGGGGGGGTGGGGGGGAGTGGGGGGGTGGGGGGTGGATACATGAATCTCCCTGGGAAGGGGAAATAAAATAGATTTTGCATGAGTACTGGAGGAAGGTGGAGAAGAGAGCAGGAGGGATTAGGTAGTGGAAATAGAGGGGGAGAATATTATAAGAGATGACTGGAAAGAGGAAACATTTATTAGTGAAGTTGAAACCTAGTGCAATGGAAACTCCCAGCAATCTAAAAGACTGACCCTAGCTAAGACTCCCAGCAACAGGGAATACAGAGAATGAACTGCCCATATCTTGTAACCAGGCAAGACTTCAAGTGATGGCATTGGCACACAAACTTAACTACATGACTTTTGACCTATAATTTGTCCTACCTACAGAATATACTGGGGTAAATTGGCATAGAAACTGTGGGAGTGGCCAACCAATGACTGGTTCAGCTTGAGACCCATGCTGCAAGAGAGAGCCCACCCCTGACACTGCCTGGAGTGCCAGGATCCAGAGACTGGATAGCGCAGAGTACTCGACTAAAAACAAACATGACTGTTGAAAAAAAAGTCAATTTAATGATACCTAATGATATTCTGCTGTACTCATAAATTGGTGCCTACTTAATTGTCATCAGAATAACTGATGGAAACAGATGCAGAGCCCCACAGCCAAACATTAAGTGGAGCTGGAGAAATCCTGCAGAAGAGAGGGATGGCAAAGACTGTAGGAGACAAATGGGTCAAAGACAGTACAAGAAAACCCACAGAATCAACTGTCCTTGGCTCATAGGGGCTCACAGAGACTGAACCAAGAATCAGAGAGCTTGCCTGGCACTGACCTAGGTCCTCTGCATATATGTGACAGTTGTGTAGCTTAGTCTTCTTGTGGGACTCTTAACAGTGGAACCAGGAACTGTCTCTGACTCTTGCTGGCTTTTGGTACCCTGTTCCTCATACTGGGTTGCCTTGCCCAGCCTTAATGTGAGGGGAGGTACCTAGTCTTACTGCAACTTGATATTGCCATACTTAGTTAATATCCATGTGAGGCCTGCTCTTTTCTGAATCGAAAAGGAGGAGTGGGTAGGGGGATAGGGGAGGTATGGGGAGAGATTGGCAGGAGAGGAGGAAGGGGAAACTGCAGTCAGGATGTAAATATATAATAATAAACAATAATACTAAAATCATTAAAAAACAAAAAAATGTAATTTTAAGAGCACTTTTAATTTTATCATGTTGCTGCCTTCTTGACTATTCTGACATATACTGTACTAAAATTATATATATTATATATATGTATGCATGTATATTTTTGGAGAGTTTTGAACAATACAATTTCATCATATCCAGTCTCTCTCTTCCAACTTGTCCCAGATCCATCTCCCTTTGTTACTCACCCAAATTTGTGTCCTTTTTTCTTAACTCATAAAGACCAATTTGGGCTAACAAATAGTTTTAGATATCTGGTCTTCCATTGGATCATGATATTTGTGCATATATACAAACAGAAAGGAACACAATACCTTCTATAATATCGGTATCATTTCTTGGATATTTTGTAGAACAAAAAACATTTGTACATTTATTTTCATACTTTAAATATTCAGTTAATAGATACTATGTTTAAGTGTTGCTTTCAAATATGAAATAAGCAAAGGCCTTACATTTGTTCAACTATTAGATAATTACTTCATATTAAAAAGTTTTTACCCAATTTATCTAATGTTTTCATCACCATAATATTGAGAGAAATGGAGGTTAATTAATTGCTTAATTTTTGCAAATTCATGTATTTACTAATTATTATGCTCACTCTATGCTAAAAATTGGATTTGTTTTATAAGTCTTGGGACTGGACTTTAATATACTTAACATCTGAGAGTTTCCTAGCACTGAAAACATGAGAAGAGCCTTATATGCACAGAAAACTTACTGCCTGTGGCTACCTACTATTATGAACATGGTAAAAAATATCTTTTACTGTTTATATTATGATTTTCTAAAACTAAAACAAGCTGCCAGTTAAATAAGTTGTGGATACAGACAATGATGCTTTAGAAATGCTGTAACAAGATTAAGATGGTAGAGTAGTTTGATGTAAAGATAAAGAGAAATAATCCTCCTAAATATGACTGTTGGATAATGATAGGTGTGGGACATAAGCAAGATGTCTAAGAAGTAGATTCAACATTTTCTCTACAAAATGTAATAACGTGTTTTCTGTGAATGAATATAGCTACCAGTAGGTGTAAAGTAAATGATTAAATTTATGACAACACAGTGTAGTAAAACACAAAATAAAGAACAATTACATATGATGGACCTGAGAAAACTTTGGTATGTGATAAATCTGGAGATGAATAACAGAAAAAAGTCAGGACATATAAGAAAATAGCATCATGGTGGGTATCTATGTATTACAAGATTCTAAATAATAAAACACTTGGAAACATTCATAACAGAGGTAATGCACAGGCTTTGGAGGAATAGACCCCTCCAGTATAGGTAGGATACTAAATGGATTGCTATTGTTTCACTCCAGGGGCTTATTTACCATCCTTCCAAACCCAATATGGACTACTAATCAGAGACCCACAACAATTATGTATATATCCACATTGTAAATTTCTGTTTTGTGTCTATTCAAAGCATGCTCACATTTCAGACTTTGGTGTTATAGTTACATGGCATATAACTATGCCCAAAACAGCAGAAGTCCTGTTGCTGTTGACTAAACTTTACTTTTGAACTTGGAGTCCTGGTCACTATAGGTGCACTGATTATATTAAACATAGCTCTTCAACAGCCACAGTATCTGTGACTCTGACTTCTGACCTAGTCAAAGCGAACTAGTCCAGTCACAAGACTTCAGAACTACTATATCTCAGCATGTAACTACACTCCACACTTTACCTACACTGGTGTAGTTATCATAACTCCATCTTAGTCACCAAAGTTATCATTCTTGCAAGCTGGTTTGCACATTGGTCTTGAGAATTCTGTAACTCTGTGGTGATGTGGTAGGCCTCAAAATATGGTTATTTCACAAATGTCCCCACTTCACAAACTCTTATCATAAAAGCAGTGGAGACAACTATGTGCTGAGAGGTTCTGCTGGTCAGAAGTTGCAGTCTACCATGACCTGGCACCTCTCTCTCATTTCAGCAGCATGGGCAAATCCCTCCCCATGGTAGAAGGCATCCTGTTCTCTACCTGATCTTATTTGGAGACTATCTTCAAGTCAGGATGTTTGATTTATTTCTAGTATGTCTCTGGACACAGTTCCCTGCATAAGCTTTCCCTATGATGCCCATATAGTAATTAGACATTGTGCTAGGAGAATGACGACAGGAACATGCTTCCACAGATGACAATTAAGACTTGCATTTGGAGATTTATGATAGGAAATGTGCTGTTTAATACAAATTAGATGATTCTCCAGTTACTGTTCCCAATCCTATATATTCCCTATACTCTGGGATAAAGTTGAGCAGATTCACTTAAGCTGTCTCTCAGGGAGCTATCTCTGTCATTCTCACAGGCCATGCAAAGATCTTTGTCAGCATTTCTGCCTCTTGTCCTCATGCGCTGGTGGCCAAAAGGCCATGAGGAAAAGGGGGAACACCCATATCTATGCTCAATGTACTGATGTCCCAATCATACTTCATACATGCCTATCCTTCAGACAAGACTTTGTGGTATCTCTCTAGGTGCTATAGATCAGTATCACTGCTTCCTAGAATGTTTCCATAGGCTAGAATTATAGCCGAGAAAAGTTCCCTTGGCCATGACTTCTCCAGGGAAAAATGAGGTTGAAGGAGTCCTAGGAACCTTTGACATGAGTATAAACACTTACATCATCAGTCATTGTGATAGTTTGAATGAAAATATCCCCCATATACTAATAGAGAGTAACATTATTTGAAAGGATGAGGACATGCGGCCTTGTTGGAGTAGGTTTGGAATTATTGGAGGAAGTGTGTCATTGGGGGCAGATATTGAGGTTTCAGATGCTCAAGCCAGGCCCAGTTCCATTCTCTTTTCCTGCTGCCTGTTGATCCAAATGTAGAACACTCTTGGCTCCTTCTCCAGCACCATGTCTGTCTGTGTGCCACCATGCTTCCCACCATAATGATAATGGACTAAACATCTAAAACAGTAAAGCTCTGGAACATCAAGCTCGCCTTAGTTAAATGCCTTATTTTATAAGAGTTGCTGTGGTCATGGTGCTAACTAAGAAAGTCATTAATGGCCCTGGTAATTCTTTTGTAATACTTACCTCAGCTTACTGAGCTTCACAGAGACTATGGTAGTATACTCTCATTGCAGCCAGATATGTTATACCCCTGATGAATATATTATTGGATTCATCCACAGGAAAAAAATAGTAATTAGACATTTCTCCACCAAAATCAACCTATAAAGTAGGGAAGAAAGAACTAATTTTTCATTAAAAATGCAGATGTAGTAAAGTGATAGTAGTAGGTTATCTGCTAAGATACATGATTTCACTAGTTCTGCATAGTTGGCTATATTTCTATTGCCATGCATGATTCTTTTCCTATTGAGTGGGTCAAATTAGAAAGCTGTTGGTTACTGCCCAGATGTGAGTATTACTCCTGTACTTTTAGGGATATCTTGTAATGCTGTTCAGGGTTTTGATTTACAGGCATCACAGTTCAATAGAATTATTTATTGCTTCCCTTTCTTGGCAGTTTCACAGTAGTTTCTGGTAATGCTAGACCACAGGAAGGAAGCTTTTTAGCTTGTAACTCAACCTTATACCCACAGATAAGTTTAGCTCTCACCCATCATCAAAGAAGCTTTTATTTACAGAAAATGGAGACTATTACAGTAAACCACAACAGGTCATAATTTAGAGATCAAAATATGGTGTGGAGCACAGCCCAACAGATATATCTACCACACATATTATCCACTTAATGACTGAGGAACAACTTTGAAGAATGGGTGAAAAGATTGTAAGGGTAGAGGACCAGGGATTGTGTTGTCAGATTGTGTCTTTGAAAATTTAGAAAGAAGCTTCATTCATGATACTTAAACAAGGCCTGAACAGTGATAATATAAATGTACATGATAATGTAGATGGGAGAAATCCCAAGAAGTCTCAATCCTCAACAATGAACTATAGGTAATTCATGAAACTGGGAGAATTAGTCTTTTTGAGGGATGACCTCCTAATTATTATCCACTAAAAAGTGGTCAGCCTTCAAATTATATATGCCTAAGCCATTCTGAACAGATCCAAAATGTTTCTTTATATATTTATGCATTTCTACAAATGTGTAAAAATATTAATCATAAAGAGGCCATCAGCTTGAGATGGAATTGGAAAGACATTGAAGAAGTTGGGGGTGTCATGAGAGTGGTTGGAGAGAGGACAGGGATGGAGAAAGTGATGAAACTATATTCAATTAAAATTTTAATATAAACTTATTAAAATACAATATTTTAAAAATACAGATGTAAATGCATTGAAGAAAGAAACATAAAAGTAAAGTAAACATAGCATCTCTCTCTCTCTCTCTCTCTCTCTCTCTCTCTCTCTCTCTCTCTCT